>JBBPBX010020903.1:11414-28800 GCA_038048925.1 Garcialebias charrua | reverse complement strand
TATAACGTTAAATTAATAAATACACAAATATTAATACGTATACACATTGGAGACGACCTTGGGGGAGGGTCGTAAGCATGGACCAGTGGAATGCCCACTAATCTTGCCATTTTGGATCTTAAAAGTAGCAACAGTACTCAAGTCTGACAAGAAAAAAAAGAAGAAAATAAAACGGTCTGCCTGGAAAAAAAAATCTCAATTGTGACTTATCTAAATCTGACTCCCCCAGTTGGTCTAGAAAACAGGCTGACTTGTCAAATTTCTCCTGGGATAAACTAAGCAAAACTTCGTCTTTGGTTAACTGTCAGTGTATATTTCAATTTTTTATTGTATATTTAATAATTTAATTGTTTATTTATATTTAATTATGTTTTAATAAGTAAATTATATATTTAATTGTTATGTTTGTATTATGTATTTATTTATATAATTTTGTCGCAGGCCGTCCTCCACAGCACAGCTGAAATAAGGGTAGAATTATTTTATTTTTTTAACACAATGGAATGATTTTATTTAGAGAAAAAGAAAGTGCCCTCTTGGGTAATAAATGGGGCCAGACGTTGGGATAAAATGAGCCAACGTAAAAATCTCAGTTTATTTTTGTCATGATTCAGGATATCTTGTTAAGTAGTTTACATGTACCTGGTGACAGTGATGCTAAAGCGTTGATAAAAGAGTTTGAAGATGCCACGCACATATTTGATGATCTTGACAGACAATATAAAATGAGCAAATATTTTACAGAGAAGTTTTCACTTGTCAAATCAAAACAAATATTTTTAGGTCACAGATCTGATACAGCAAGAAAAAAACAGTCAGATAAGACAAGTTTTAGTTGCGGACACATGCCAGTACATATCGATAATTGAAACCTTGATGTTTTTAGTTGAAGAAATGCAAGACCTCATCCTTTTGGAAAACAAGAGCACAGACAATAAATTGCATGAGTATTCTGGTGGCTCACATTTCTCTACACATCCTCAAAAGTCCCCCAATGCTAAATACAACTGTACTTTGATGACCTGGAGACAACAAACCCCTTGGGTTCAAAAACTAAAATACATAAGTTTGGAGCTACGTATTTTACCATAAGAATAAGAAATTTGCCAACCAGTTGCAATTCAACACTTGCCAATATTCACCTGTCTTCTGTTCAACTCAATTGACAGAGAGATATATGGATTTGACAAGATTTTGCAGCCACTTGTGGAGGATCTAAAACTTCTTGAACATGTTGGTATGACCGTGATGTTAAAATTAAAAGGACAAAACCATCACCTGTATGGTACAGTCTGCTTATTAACAGCAGATAACCTTGCACTGTATTATGCTCGGTGGTTATTTGGAAAGTTTTTCTGCAAATAAATTTGGTCATTTTTGCATGATTGACAAAGCAGATGCACATGATGTGATATATGATGAAGATGAAGTGGAGCTGCGTACAAAACAAAATTACCAGCACCATGTTGGACTAAATGAGCCTAGCAAAACAGGTGTGAAAGAAGACTCTAGTTTGAATAAGCTACAGTATTTTTATGACACAGAAAACTCAAGTGTTGATGTCATGCAGGATGTTCTTGAAGGTGTAGCTTCCCCTAGAGGTTAAACTAATGCTGCAACATTTCATTTAAGTGGAAAAGTTGATTATATTGGAAGAACTGAATGACAGAATTTCAAGTTTTCACTATGGAAGTGGAAATGTCAAAAATAAGCCAAGTGTCATATTGAACTTGAGAGCTGGTGAGAATCCTGTAAAACAGACGGCTTCCCAAATGTGGTGCCTTTTACTCGCCTTGCCTTTTTTTTTTTACAAAGTACTTGGACATCTAGTAAACAGAAAGTGTCAACATTGGAAATTATTAGTTTTATTAAATGAGATCTGCAGAATTATTTTTGCACCAGTTGTTACCAAAGGGCTTGCTGGGGTTCTAGAACAATTGATAATAGAGCATCATACTCTTTTCAAGCAGCTGTATGAGTGAAATCTCACACCGAAACATCATTTCACGATAAATTATCCCAGGATAATGGTTCGTTTTGGACCTCCGTCTAAACTTTGGTGCATGCGATTTAAAGCAAAGCATCTATTCAAAAGACTTGCACATATAAAAACGTTTCAAAGACTTTGGATTTCAAACAGGTACAACAAATGTATCATTATAAACATAGCTCTATGTGTCAGTGTGATTTGTTTCTGTCTCCTCTGATGTGAGGCAAGTTTACCTACCTGCAGCTGTCCTATCATTACATTTAAGCCACTACCACTTGTTCAAGGGTGACAGATCCATTAATGAGATATCCTCTAATTTGTTGCATAATAATATCTTCTGTTCAGAAGTCCTGATTAGAACTTCTGAACAGAAGATATTATGCAACAGATACTACTGTATTAAATTTCCAAGTTAAGTTTGAAGATGGTTTACATTTATTCAAACAGAGAGATAAAGTAGCCGAGCAATGATCTGTTAGAGGGGCCACTGAATTTTCACAACTTGAAATATTATTTACCATATTATGAGGGATTAGCCAGTTGTTTATGTCTATGTTAAGCCATCAAACAAGGGCAGAAATGAACTAGTTCAGTGAACCGGAATAGACTACAATGCAAAAATGAGCATGTGCATTGCTGAACAGCACATTTGGGACAGAGCTCTGATTTGGGAAACATCAGACAGGGAAATGTGAGCGTGGAGAAGAGAAAACAATAGAACACATTATTTTACATTGTAGAAGATATCAGGTTCAAAGAAATAAGTTGATTGGGAATCTTGGTAGAATGAAAATGAAATTGGACATTGTAGATTTATTGCAGAAAGAATCAGGAAATAGAGGCTATCAGGTTATATTTCTTTTTTTTTTTTTTAAACAGTGTAGATTGTATAGCCTAAGTTTTTATTTATTTATTTTTATCATGTGGTTCACACTCCTTACCAGTTGGTGGCGGTAATGCACCTTTAAGTTGTTTGCCAACCGCCACAAGATGAGCATGCGACATTGCGGAAGTACTTTAATGTGTCCGCTTACGGAAGATACATGTGAAGGAGCGTAGGCATTTAGTTTAAATCCAGTTGTAAACTTTAAGTACAACAATTATAAGACACCCTCTGAACTTTAGGGGAGGACGATATTTTTTTTCTGTAAACAGCTGAAGTCTGTGTTTTTAGCGCTAATGTTCACCGACACCATTTCTTGTTAGCATAAGCTAACCAGTATGATCCACCGTCACTGAGCATGATGGCCCGACATCTTCAGGTCTTTTCCCTGCTCTCCAGGCTTTGTGCTCCATCTTCAGCAATCCCCTCAGCGTCTTTGAAACGTTGCAGGTTCGCCAGCAGTAAATCATGGATGGGACATGCGTACGGAAAGGGGGACTCCCACAGACCCAAATACAGCGATGATGGAGAGCAGGAGCTGGAGGATGATGTGGAGGACAAGCTCCAGGCTTTGCATGAGTAAAAGCTATTCATTTTCACAAATATAAACTATAATCACGTGGAAAAATGCAGCGTGTGTGTGATGTCTGATAATTTCGACCATCTTGTCCCATGTTTTCATGTTAGTGCTGGAAAGAAGGGGCAGAGGGCAGTAAAGTACCATATACTGAGGAGGCAGATGACTCCATCAGGACCTCCACACAGGAAGTTGACATGGGATGCTATTGAACAAATAAGGTGAGAGTGCTCTGTCTTACCAGTTCAAATGACTTTTTGTGTAAGCATCCATTTAGACAAAGCTGCACTTTTTTTTTTTTAGACATTTGAAGAGAGAGCAGCCAGAAGAGTGGACCGTAGAGCGCCTGGCAGAGAGCTTCTCTGTCACCCCAGATGCCATTTTCAGGGTCCTTAGAAGCAATTTTACCCCCTCTTCTGACAGAAAGGCCAAGCAGGATGTCAAAGTCATGGCTCAACATAATCAGCAGATGTTGCCTTCAGGTGCAGGGACACAACAGAGCAAACTGAAATTGCCTCAAGGTCATACGCAAGCCATTCTCCCATCAGGGAATAAAGAAGTTGCTTTGATCCCTGCGACTGGTCAGGCTCGGTTGATTCAAGGCATCAGCTCAGACCCTTCAGGTAAAAGTCTAACCTCAGTCACTGTTCCCACCACCCAGCTAACAAGAGAGCAACGTGAAGATGCCACCCTAATTAGGTCCACAGCAAGCGAGGACATTACTGGTACCCAGCTCACGGAGGACTTGGAAGAAGAGGAGAGCTGGGATGGACAGGTGCTGACAGAGAAGGAACTGGAGGCGTTTTTGGAACTGGATAAACCTTCTGCAGTGCAGGTTGGCAATGAATTCTTTGATGAAGAGGGAACATTTCTTTATAGATTATGAGAACATCTAGTGTTGAGGTGTAGGATGAGTGTCACGATACTCTATCAGCTCCGTGACTTCCTGCGTTGATTTTTACTGTTGCATATGATCACAAGTCGTAAACAAATGTGCAATTATTTGTTTGTAAAATGAAAAGTGTTAAAATAAACACAAGCAAATCTTGTAATAAAAATCTACAGAAAATGGAAAAATAAAACCTGAAAAATGCTGTGATTGAACAAAGCATACATTTTGACCTTGTAACCTAATAAAATGTTCCGTTTTTCCACATTTAGCCTGATTTATTTTGTAGTTTATGTCCATGAGAGAAATAATGCAAACAAAAGTGGAAGATATGAATTTATTGCCAAACTGAAAAGGTAATTGCATATGTACAGAAATGAACGCAATTATGCCAAACTTTTTGTATTATTTTTTCAGAACCTTCTGAATGACTTAAATTAACAACAGTCTAGCAGTAAGGAAAATAAGATAAACTTTACAAAATACATTTATTCGCCTCGTCAGGTGTCTTCCAGTGTAATGCAGCCACATTGTAACCTGAACCCATTTTGTTTTTCATATTAAGTTTAGTCCCCTGTAAAACCGCCTCAGCTAAACTTAACTTCAATACAAGCAAACTAACTAAACTAACCACATTTTTTAATTATAAAAAAAAAAAAGTGATTTCAGTAGTTAACATGCAGATTAGTGGAAGCTCGTACACAATGTGCAACTCCAGATCAACTCAGACAAAATGGACTAAACCAATTATTAGCTTATATATAAAATAATGATTGATCGATGCTGGCCACGTTAGATTATCAAACCAGGCACTTAAACAACCACATCCAGTTTACTGCACTCTGTACCAGCTGGTCATAAATAAATTAAACCTGCACAAAACAAAGTACCGGTACGTAACATAGACAAATGACTGCAGTAAATGTTTCAAAGGAAAAAAAAAAACGTCATGAAAGACTTGAGTCATTAAAAACTAACAGCAGTCCATTGTACAAGACGAATAATCCTGCAATTTTAAAGATTTGTCAGATACATAAAAAAAAAGGATGCTTGTGTCGCAGCTTATCCAAAGCCATGTTGATTTTCAAACAGGCTACAACAATTACTATGCTACACAATATTTACAGCTTCCTGCATTGCTTCCAAGTTTCCAATACCAAATTATATTTTGGTTACCGTAAGTGTCGCAAAATATATGTTACATATATCTTGTAGAAAACCAGCTTATGTGATTACAAATATGGCGTCCACACAATTACAGTGTTCACTCCTGTTGTGATAATCATATTTAGGAAAAACGTTCAACAAACTCACGATATACAAAGAATCTTGTGCTTCAGGAGCAAAAGCTGCAGTCAAAGTTTTAAACCCACGCTGTCTTAAAACAGACATTTTACCATTCTGGGCATTGACACGCATTAGTTTGCGCAATGGAGCCCCCCAAAGAACAAACAAACAGTAAGAGGTGCTGTGCCAAAAGAATTATGTAGCATGCATGGACAAAATGCTAAATATAATTTTTATTGCTTTCAAACCTACTAGAAATGGAACATGTTGCTTGTGTTAAAGGTATTCTGATAGTCTGACACCTGTATGCTATGTATTGATTAAATTTGGAACTTTCATATTCAGTAAAGCTAAAAACCTCATTTTTATACCAAATAGGAAACATTAACAAATATTTCAATAAAAGTAGGGATTAAGACTCAAGTGGTCTGAGAGAAATATTAGCCAAAGAGGTTTTTCATTGTCCACCAGATTAAAATAAAAAAACGTGAAGGAAAAAAATTATTTACAAGTGCATTACAATACAAACAAATCTTCAGCAGAAGTGAGAACTTCCAGGTGATGTCTCAGGTGCTAGGCAAGCAAAGGAGGAACATTTGCACAGCTAGTTCTCTTTTTCAAAGCCTGCTCTGGTTCTGTCTGACGTTGGGCTGCAGCAGTTCCTTATTTCATCAAATAAAAAACTAAACATTTGCTAAAACCTAACAGGACTTCCTTCATGGTTCTCCTCAGCTGCAGCCTCAAGTCTTAGGAAGTATCCGTACATTCATTCAACTTCGCAGATCCCAGCAGAGCGACGGGGGGTGTGTGTCGGGTCCCAGCGCTGCCGTTTCTGCTCAGGCGTTCAAAGGAGGAAGAAACCGGAGAGAAGAGTGACAGGAACAGCGACCGGCCACAAGGTGGACAGGAAACCTGCTGCTCAGTTGTGTAACAGGTGTCGCCTGCTATTCCAGCATATCCTGTTCAAACATTAGAGCATACCACTGAAGTCAGAACCAACAGAGGAGAGCAAACAAACTGATGGCTGTGTTTACATATACCCAACTCAATAAACCAAGCCGACCTCCATCTGCATCATCTGAACCTTAAAGTACCCCTCTTCTCTTTCTTCTCGTGAAAACAGCTGCATCGTGCCAAGTTTTTCCAGGTTGCTTTTGTATAGGTGTCAAATTTCAGTGCTTTCAGGCTGAATCTGAGTGAGCTAAAGTCTGTTTCATGTTACTTATGGACTCATAATTTAACCTGAGCCTGGTCCTCTCCAACTACCCGTTAAACCACATGTGTCAAACTCTTGGCCCGCGGGCCAGATGTGGCCCGCCATGTCATTTTATCTGGCCCGCGAGAGCTTAATTAAAAAGTTTTGAGTGTCTAAAAATTAATACGAGCGAGTTTTGACCAAAAACTACATTTCCCACAATGCCTTTCGACTACGGCAGCCCCACTATGCCTTTCGACAACGGTTTTCCCACAATGCCTTTCGACTACGGTAGCCGAGGCAGTGTTTCTACCTTCATGCCAACGAGTGGAATTGAGATATAAATAATGATCCCAACATGTCCAGAAAGAGAAAAGTTGATACAGACGGAAGTTTCAAGAAAGATGGGAAGGCGAATACTTGTTTGTGCTTCCAGGAGAAAGACCGGTATGTCTTTTGTGTTACGAGGCGGTGTCGGTTTTGAAACCAAACACGGAGCTAAGTACGCTAAAGCTAGCCTTCAAGAAAAGCAACACATTCTGCCAAGAATTAAAAGGCAAACTGCGGTCGCAGCAGAGTTTGTTCATGAAACCCACAGCCAAAAACGAGGCTGCAGTGAAAGCTAGCTTCAAAGTGGCTGTGTGACTTTGCTGTGTTGTGCGACATAACCGACCATCTCGCCCAGCTGAATCAGAAGCTGCAGGGACGCAAACAAGTCATCACGCAGATGTCCGACGCGATCACGGCTTTCCTGCGAAAATTGGACTTATGGATGTGGCAAGTGAAACAGGACAATCTTGTCCACTTTCCTGTTTGTCAGGTTAGCATTTTCTTAAAATTTAATTCAAATATATCCTGATGCATTCTCAATAATCCAGGTAGAAAAATCTAAAAAAGCTAAGTGTGGTCCTCTGGACATTCAAAAAAACAAAACAAAAAACAGGTGATTATTTCAGCCACCTAAAATAATATGTTCCCCTTCCTTGGATGGTTTCTTTTCACAAAGATGGCCTCTTTTACTCGTCTCTCAAACCATTGTTCCTCTCTATCAAGGATGTGAACATCTTCATCCCTGAAAGATGAAGTTTTGTTTTGTTTTTTAAATGTCCAGAGGACCAGACTTAGCTTTTTTAGATTAATTAAAATATAATAAAATGTAATTCAACAAAGAAGAAGAACATTTCAACTGTGTGCAATTTAATGATTGTGCTTGCATTTTGTTTTGTGTTTATCATTTTCAGAACATGATCAATCATAGAGAGAGAATCCACTTGGTGTGTTCAAGGACAGGCAGCATCTCCTCATCAAAGACTAACCAAACAACTTGAGTACGGTAATATAGTTGTGAACTGAGTCAACCTTTATTTTGGTATGTGTATGCACACAAATTGTTGTCATTCACAGTTGGATGCAAGGCTGTGTGTAGCCTTTTTGGGTGAGATGCTACATGTGTCATACATGTTCTTTGCAGCTCAGTTTTATGTTTTTTTTTTATTAACTTGGACAATTTCATCCTTCATTAATGGAGTTATGTGGGTTTTCATAAGCTGACAAATTTTAAAAGGATTTATGTTAGAGCAACAAGCAAACAGATGTTTTCTATGCAACTGTAATTGTCAGTTGAATAAGTTATAATAAATGAGTTATTCAACATTAAGGAGTACGGTAGTTACATTTATTTTACATTACATTAGATTACATTTAGTTACATTTATAAGTTACATCTGGCCCTTCAAGGTCAGCCATTATGCCGATGTGGCCCTCGGTGAAAATGAGTTTGACACCCCTGCGTTAAACTAACTGGGGTCATCTAAACATTGTGAGTCTGTTACTTCGTGTGTGTTACTGTGTTAACATGTTGTCTTGCAGAAAGTTCCCGAAGCAGCAATAACTGCAGCAACGGTTGAGTCATTAGGCAATATGTGTTTGTTCACACATCGGTGTCACAACCATGCACAGAACCCTTTCAGAATAAAAGCAGAGCGCAGCACTGCTGTAATATCCACAACAGGGGTCTGCAGTTTGTGGCCCTAGGCCCAAGCTGTGGTTCCTTATGGATCAAACATAACATGGAAATAATGGTTTAGATTGTTTTAATAACTACAATAGGAAAGGCTTGATTTAAAAGGTTTTCTTATTTTGCATTCTGCAATTTGTGAATGAACCATTTCTGTGACAGAATGATTCCATTCATACAAAACACAGAGAACGGGAGACAAAGTGCCGTTTTGCATACAGAGTACTAAATTATAAAATCATAAAAATAAGACAATCTGCAAAAAAATTGCAAATCATTTTGAGAACAATGAGCTTTAGAAACAAATACTTGTCTTTAAAATAACACTAAGTTGCAATAAATGAAAGCTTGTTCTTTCATTGGAGGAAATTTAACTCACAACTATTAAAAAAAATTAATATTTACATTACCTGTAAGCTTTATTTTTTCAAAGGGCCTACAGTACTTACTACCTATAACAAATATAAAATACTCAAAGGCTGGCATATTTCAGTAAACTTTATCAAAGGGTGCAGAAACAAAACTTATTTTATGCTAACCTAACGTATAAAAACGCTGCTAAATGTCATAATTATAAATCTTACATTTCAAAATCTAACAAAACAATTATTAAGTGGGCTTTATATAAAACTTATTAATGAGCTGAAATAACTTGATTTCAATCTCGGACAAACTCGTGAGGCAGGAACGGCTTTTCTGTTCGTAAAGTTTGCAGACCACTGACCATGAACAATAAAATCAGTTCAACAAAATAAGTTGTGTTTTTAGACAATAAGCTGAATAAAACAGTATTTGGTTTAATGTTAGCTAAGAGACTATCCTTGTGTGTATATATATATATATATACTGTATACATATTTATTAACTGGTCTGAGCTCTGTCTCTCAGCAGCATTAGTTAACATGTCCAAACTGTCTAAAGAGTAATAATTTTAAAACTCAACATTATGAACTTAACGAAAGTTTTGTTTGTTTGACGTAATGATTGATGAGACAGTACGTTTTTAATTGAAAGCAACTTTATTATAAAAAAACTGACTTAATTAAGTTGAATGATGCCCATTTATGAAAAAAAAATATTCATACTATTCAGCATTTAAAAAGGTCTATTGAAAGATTTAAATCAGCTGTGGGCCTTTAGCGCAGAGGAGCGTCCGATTAGTACGCAGTTTGTGTCTTTGTGATTTATTGCAGTCCTTTGCATTATTCATTTTGAAAAGACAATAAATGTTGAATATATTGTGCAGCTCTACTCCCAATGTTAAGAGGTAATAATTAAACCTAAGTATTATGTATTGCTATAAACAGCGCAACTCTTAAAACTAAATTATTCTTAGTATGAAATTGTGTGTTTTGACAGAAAACCTGGTGTTTGTGTGTCTGTTGTGTGATGTTCTTTGTACCTCATCAGAGTCATCGTGAAACACTATTTTGCCATTCTGAGCATGTTCGGTCTCCAGTGGCTCATCCATCTCGTCTGTCACGCTGGCCTCAACATGCTGCTGCAGCACCGAGTACCTGTGGACCAAAAACCTGCAGCGCACAATCAAAACACAATTTATAGTCAAACACTTTTGTCAAAAATAGACAAGATGACATTGTTATTGAGGTCATCTTGTAGACGGGTTTTAATTAGCAGGCGTAAGGAGCACACTAACCTGCCACCGCAGATGTATTTCTTGACAAAGAGCACCCCTGCTGCAATGCTCAGCAGCATGACGAGGACCACAACTATCACAATGGCTGCAGACTTAGAGGACTGACCGCTTTTCTGTAGAAAACAGAAAAACAAACGTAGAAGTATGTCAAAATGATCATAGATCAAATGAACATTTTATTTAGCAGGGATACTGACTAGGGATGCACCGATCCACATTTCTTACTTCCGATCCGATACTTAAATCTGGGTATCGACCGATACCGATACTTTTCTGATCAGATACCGTTCAGAAATAGGAGGCTGTAATAATGAATTTCTTGAATGGAGAGCACGTGTATTGTACACTATACTGTACTCTGTGAAATCTGTCTCAACATTGTGTGAGTTAAACCCAAAGAAGACACTCTGAGCCTCACAACGAATATTACCCAAACTCTAATAGCATACAAGAGGCAGGTCTATATCACAGACGTCCTTCTGACTCATGGTGCAGCCCGGAACACTAAAATACTGCTAAGCATTATGGGAAATCAACACAGTCCACTCCCTATTTTTTAGTTTTGTTTTTGATTGTGGCACTATGAGTTGTAATTCTTGTTGGTTTTGATCAACAGATACAGATTTAAACTAGGCATTGAATTTATAAATGTAAATTCAATGCATACGGTACAATAGTTTAAATCTGTATCTGTTGATCAAAACCAACAAGAATTACAACTCATAGTGCCACAATCAAAAACAAAACTAAAAAATAGGGAGTGGACTGTGTTGATTTCCCATAATGCTTAGCAGTATTTTAGTGTTCCAGGCTGCACCATGAGTCAGAAGAATGTCTGTGATATAGACCTGCCTCTTGTATGCTATTAGAGTTTGGGTATTACCTGTTGTGAGGCTCAGAGTGTCTTCTTTGGGTTTAACTCACACAATGTTAAGACAGAAGTCACAGAGTATGGTGCAATATACGTGTTCTCTGACAGACATCAAGTATCGGAAATATCGGCAGGTTGGATCGGAAAATCCGATACGTAAATAATGCTGGTATCGGATACTGATACTGGATCGGATCGGCCCCATCCCTAATACTGACCTGAAGGTCTGAGGTCACCTGGTCTCCACACCTCTGTCTGAGGTCGATCTCTTTACGATCAGGGACAGTTCCTCCCTCACATTTATCTCCAGGGATTTTTCTGTAGCTGCGAATTGAAAACACATGATTTTTATGAAAAGGTAGCTGGAGATTTGTAACTTGACTGAGTGGCTTTTAATAAAAATAAAGTGTGTTTTAGGACATTAAGAAATTACCTACTTGCTTTACTAATCTGTAACTTAATCTGTTTAAGCTAAAGTCTGATTATATAGTCTCAATACAGTATACGTACTGTATATATAAATCAACCTGCACTGACTAAACAGACCTCCCAACTTTCCACGAAGATAAATCAGGTTAACGTTTGTTATTATGAAAGTAAAACTGGCCAAAAGTTTCCATTTGGTCTGCGTTCACTTACAACTCACTGTCACCCTGATCTGCTTCCTCTAACTGCATGACAAGTACTTCCTCTTCGTTCAACCAACTCTTCCTCTCTTCTTCTGACCCTACTACATTAGGGCTACTACTACTACTACATTAACCCTACTACATTAGGGCTTAGTGTATTACTAGCTGATGTGATGTCTCTCTTAGTTAATCCTAGATGTTATTATTGTTTTTCTCTTGCATTTGTTGTTGGATGTAACTGGGACCCTGTGTACATAATCTCGTTTTCAACACATGTACTACATGCGGTGCAAATGACAATAAATTCTCTCTGACTCTGACTCTGACTCTGACACGCAGCTCAAAGCTGTTGCTCAGTATCATTGTGTGAATGTTTATGAAGCATTCACACTATTGAGATCCATTTTTATACCATACGTTTCTCTGCATCTTTCTCGTTCCACAATTTTTGTGCCATTTCAACAAATCGTATATCAAAACGTTCAGCTCTTTCAGAAGGGTGCTAAGACTTTTGGTATTGGTGCAACTTTAGCTTTTTGAACCATTTAGCCTTTTCTGCCACTTTTTTCCCTCATAGGAACTGAATTGATCTCATTTTATATTTTTCAAATCTTTAGATCCGTTTACAAACTTTTACTGCTCCTTTCACATTTTGTTCTGCTTCAGCTTCCTTGTGCAAATTTTAACTTTTGCAGCTACTTTCAGCTGTTTTGTGCTCCTTTCAGATTCTTTCTGCTGGCTACAACATTTTTTTGTGCTTCTCATTTCTTTCTGCCAATTTCAGCTTGTTATGCTCCTTTCAGCTTAAGTTTCAGCTTTTTCTGCTATTTCAGTTAGCTTTTACGCTAAATTTAGCTTTTCCAGGTAATTCCACTTTTTTTTAGCCTGGTTGAAACCAGACCCTGTCCTTCACTTCGCTTCAGACAAGGGTCTGGGACCTGTCCATTGACAAACGATTCTTGCTGGAGGCGTGGGCTCTACTGATGGCTGCTCCCCTGTGGTCTGCTAAACTTGACTTCAGCTCCACCTCCTGCTGAATTTTCTCTCGCTCCGTTGTATATTCTGTGTTTATATGATAATAAAACGTCCTAATAAAATAAAACCATGGAGCGCTGGTCCAACACACCAGAAGACCAGGAAATCTGATGGGACTCGGGCAGCAACTTAAAACCTGACTTTAATTCTCTCGTGACAACCTGAGACGTTTCCTTGTTCAGCGGAGGGAGAGGAGGAGGAGGAGGAGGGAGCGAACACTTGACTTTTGGGAAAAAAACAAAAGAAAACTCCAGATAAGGGATTAAGAAGGGGAAATTAATAAATTTGTGTCACATATAAAACAGTCCTGCATCGCTTTGAATGAGAACATGCGGCTGCGAGCTGGCTGCGCGCTGGGACAGGTGGGGGCATTTCCTTGTTCAGCGGAGGGAGAGGAGGAGAAGGAGGAGGAGGAGGGAGCGAACACTTGACTTTTGGCCAAAAAAACAAAAGAAAACTCCAGATAAGGGATTAAGAAGGGGAAATTAATACATTTGTGTCATTTATACAACAGTCCTCGATGCAGGACTCCTGCATCGCTTTGAATGAGAACATGCGCTGCGAGCTGGCTGCGCTGGGACAGGTGGGGGCGTAGGTTAGGGGCCAAAAACTCCGCCCCTTCTGTTCTCTGATTGGTCCGAACAAAAATCTACCGGAGAAATCCTTGTGGATGAGAGAAGTCCCAGACTGTGCAGTGAAGGTAAATGAGAATTGAGCGGAGCTGTGCAGGAGGGCGAGGGCCAGGCTAACTTTTTTTAGCTCATTTAAACTTTTTTCAGCCTACCGGTTAATTCAGCAAAAATGTTCTCTCTTCACTTACTTCTGGTAATTTTAGCTTCTTTCTGCTTTTTTTAGCTACGGTACTTTTCAGCTTTTTTTTTGTGTTGCTATTTTCTGATTTTTTTTATTTATTTTTTTAGATAATTTTCACTTTTTTGTGCTCATTTCTGCTTCTTTCAGCAAACACTTTCTTTCTGCTTTCTTCTGCTAATTTAAGCTTGTTCTACCTGTTCAGCTACATTTTTAGCTAATGTCAGCCGTTTTCAGATAATTAAAGTTTTTGGTGGGAATTTCTGCCTACTGTAATTAACTTATTTCTGCTAATTTCACCTTGTGCTCCTTTCTGCTAGTTTCAGCTTTTTCTGCTATTTCAGCTACTGTTTAGCCATTTTTAATTTTACCTTTTTCCGCTAATTCCTCATTTTTTTAGCTCATTTCAGCTCCTTCCGCTCTTTCTTCCTTTTCAGCTTCAGGTACTTTACAGCCATATTTGGTTAATTTCAGCTGTTTTTAGCTGATTTTCTAATTTTTGTTCTAATTTCTGTTTATTTAATCATAATTCAGCAAACATGTGTTCTTTCTACTTTTGTCTGCCAACTTAGGCTTGTTCTTCCATTTCAGCTAAATTTCATCATTATTAAGCTAATTTCAGCTGTTTTTCAGCAAGTTCTTCTCCAATAAGCATTCACACTGCACTTTCATAGGAAATGCCATTCCTATAGTTACACTTAGTTTCCTTTCAAACATAGTAAAAACAAACGGGTGAAAAAGACAAAAAAATTTGTAATAAATAATGTAAGACACCGTTTACAAAAGAAAAACAAGAGTTCCACCATTATGAGTTTTATCTGGCCAGTGCTCATCTTTATCAGTTCATCATCCAGTATTTTAAGATAAACATTTGTCAATTAATTATTTTACCCAAGTCACATACTGTAGCTCATCTTGAAACAACTTGATACATTTCTCCCGCACACAAACATTATAAACATCCAAGCACATGAAACTAAAAATCTCTCCTCAGCTTAAAACCATTTGAATGTCCTTTCTTTACATCTTTTTTTTTACTGGAAAATGTTTGGACATTTCTTTGTTTCCAAACCTACAAAAAGACAGTTTTAATCCACTGATCAAATACAAAATGTTTTCATTCTCGTTTTGGCATTTAGATGGTTCTGATTATTTTTTTGTCTTCTAATGTTTTAGCTTCCGTTAAGTTTGAAAAACAGTCAAATTAACACCACAATAACCAACACTTGAGCAAGCCTGTGGGTAAAATAAAACTCAAATAGTAAAAAAAAAAACGATTATCAAACGAGCTAAATCGTCAGTTAAGTTATACTGTGTCAGTAATTAAAAGGAGCTAACACAAGCTGACAAATACAGGATGTACTGCTTTATGATCCATCAGTGTTTTTCAGGAACATAAGTCTAATGATACTTTTTTTCATTCATTCATTCAACCTTTATTTATACAGGCTAGCCTCGTTGAGTCACGGGGACTCATTTACAAGAGGGACCTGTCTCACTCACACCAAACAACCATCCACTCTCACACTCACACCTAGGGTCAATTTAGAGTCACCAATCAGCCTAACAAGCATGTTTTTTGGTCTGTGGGAGGAAACCGGAGTACCCGGAGGAAACCCACGCATGCACGGGGAGAACATGCAAACTCCACCCAGAAAGGCCCCGGACCGGGATTTGAACCGGCAACCTTCTCGCTGAGAGGCAGCAGCTCTACCAGTTGTGCCACCGTGCTGCCCACCGTACTTACCCAGTGGTTATCAGCTTTTCCTCTTCGCCGTTCAGACAGAACTCCAACACTTTGCCCTTTAGATCTGGCTGCTCTTCACACTCCGATCTGTTCTCTTTACGGTAATATCCAAAATCACTGCAAAGAATAAAAAACAACAACATCACGGTATCTTTGTTTAGAGGATGTAACTTACATTTTCTGTCACTATCATTACTCAGCTGTTTGGTTTAGTTCTATAAAGTCTTTAGTTTTAAACCACAAATCACTTCATATTTCATAAAAAAAATTGAGCTGAGCCAAATAATAAGAACTTTGTGATATTTACAAAGCTTCAGTTTGACCTAATAAAAATGCAATTTAGTTTCACTTGTTTTTAAGTCTCTACTATAAAAGAGGAATAAACTTAATGCTGCATGATGCAGTCACCAAAATTTACCAGGCTGATGACGCTATCAATGGTCTTACCACAGGAAGTCATCCAGGGTGCATGGACAGGGAGTTGGCTGCGTGTTAATCTTATAATCCCGTCCATTCAAGCAAACAGAGTCTTTTCTGAGGCGCAGGAACTTTTCTTTGTAACCCAGCATGCAGCCGTCGTTCGGGTCACTGATGTCGTCAGAGTGGGCCAACCACTGCACGTAATCCTTATCGTCACCTAGAAACGCAAGCAAATTCTTACAAGTGATCAAAATATGAGGGAAACGTTTATTATTTGACATCAGAAATGATCTGGTGTCACATACAGTCTCTGGTGAGGAGATCCCTGAAGTCGATGGTGAAGGAGACCCAGTACTGGCTCAAGAAGTTGTCTCTGTAGCCCCAGATGCTGACCATCATGGAGCGAGCGCCTGGTTCTGATGCCAGCCCACTGAAGTAGATTGGGTCTGAGGTGAAGTTGTACACACTCCAACACTGCCCTTCATCAGTGGAAAATCTGTCACGACACGAAACGTACATTTTACACTATATTCCTGCTCTTTTCGCTTTTTGAAAATGTTTTATAATCTGTAAAATCTGCTAAGTATGCAGATATAAAACAGAATCAGACATCAGGTTGCCCATCATCTGCAGGAAATAATGGCATTTGAGGACAGAGAATCCTTTAAGTTCAAGTTTATCATTTGCATCACATGTGGTACATGAGGTGGAATGAAATTATGTACACAGGGTCCCAGTTACACCCAAAACAGCAAAATATAAAAAGAAATGGTAAATAAGGATCTAAGATATATGCTAAACAAATGCCAGATGGTACGCTAAAAAATTTAAATCATTCACTAAACACCAACAATGTGAAATGATACGGCGTAACAACAGCAGCCTGAACATTACCGGGCCCTTCAACGTGTCCCTTTTCAAAAATCCAGACTCCTACAGACTCAATTTTTAGATTTCCCAGTCAACTTTTGAACTTTAAAGTACAAACATTTAAGTACAAACATTTAGTGTAAAAAAACATTTCTTTCGTTGCTCCCTGTAAGGTTTTTCTTTCCGTCCCTCTGACAAGATTCTCAGTGTTAACGCTCCTGCACAAACACTTCTTTAATTTTGTTCTGTTGCTTTAAAAAAAAAAAATTCCCCAAGTTTTCCATCATTTAGTTTGAAATTTCTTTCATTTTCTTTCCCTTTTCCTCGCCCTGTTAGTTTCCTTTCTTCTTCTTTTCTCTTCATCGTTTCCTTGCTAGTAATTTATTTTGCCATACTTTTTTCTCTCCTTCCTTTTCTTTCCTCCTTCCCTTTTCTTTCCTTCACTTTCCATTCCATTTCTTTCCTCTCCTTTCTTCCCTCTCTTTCTTTTCCCGTGGTGACTTGAGAGA
>JBBPBX010020903.1:0-10258 GCA_038048925.1 Garcialebias charrua | reverse complement strand
ACAAAACACACAATACAATCCTCCGGCCGCGTTAATTTGGCTTGATACAGCGGGGTTCTCTCATAATTGAAGTGAAGACACCGAGCACAACCAGCTAGCCACAGCGTTAGCATCAGAGTTCACCTCTGACCCGGAAGATGTCAAGATGGAATAGTCCATTTTTAGTAGGGGGATACAGAAATCGACCGGTTTTTGTATTGCGTTTTTAATGATCGTTTTCATCGTAACTATAATTATTTTTACCCCATTTCGTTTTTACTGATATATAATTAGTTATTAACGGAACTGCATTTTAAATAAAAATAGCACAAATCCGCTTATGAATTATAAAAGTTAGTCAATCCCCTGTAACGCTGACAAATTGTTTAGGTCCGCTGTAAGCGGATTAGCGCATTAGCGCTCTCTAGCGGTCTGTCGCCCACCTTTGAGTTATATAATATGTTAACACTATAGATGCTTTTTGAAAACGTTACTGTTTCTTTGTATCTGTGTTAGACTTTCCTAGTTAGAAACCTTTGTAAACTAACAACATACAGGTGGTCCCCGACTTACGAGCGTATGGACTTACGAGGATCCGACTTTACGAGATTATCATAATTAATAAAAATATGACGTTAAATTTTTTGTGTGTGTGTGTTTAAATGTTCTTAATTTCATGTGTACAGCACTTTGTTGCAGCTGTGGTCGTTTTAAATGGCTTTATAAATAAAGTATAATTGTTATTTTTATGTTTTATTTCAATTTTTAGTGTACTCTGTACTGTATTAGCGATTGCTCCCAAATTCCCCCCGCCTGAAATATAACGAGCAGACCTAAGGCGATTGCTCCCGCCGCCCTGCCGCCTGACAGGCAACGAGTGGACCTACCAATCCGACATGCCGGCAGCTGGCCGACATGCTGGAAGCTGCTGGCTTTTTAGGACCGTGCGTGCGATCAGAGGTTGCCTCATACGGATAAATGAGCTGGAAACTCTCTGTGAACTTTGTGGATGTGTCTGTTGTGGAGCAACCGCCGCGATCCTCCGCGATCGCTCTTAAAAAGCGCCGTGCGACAACATTAGCTCATCGGCTAAGCTAAGGCTAGGCTAAATGCTAAGCGGACCCCCACCAGAACCAGACCGAACCGGCGGCCGGGAGCTCGCCTCGATGTCCGCCTAGCAGCCTAAGATGTTGGATGGACATTCAGCTAACGTGGAGAAGCAGCTCCGACAGCCTTTTTTGGATGGATGGACTCGTTAGCACGGCGCTAATGAGTGCAGGCCTAATGGCGGTGGCTAACAACAGCTAACGCGGTCAGCTTGTTTTGGATGAACGAACACTGCGGAGAAACGGCTTTCGGTAAGTTTATTAAAGTAAACTCCTTTTATGGCTTCAAATGTATGGACTTAACAAGCTAACAGTCCTTCCTCTAAACAGTTTGGACCACGTTAGAGCAGCAGAATGTATGGAGCCCCGACGTGCTCGGACGTGCTAACAGACGAGATATAGGGTTGCCAACCGTCCCTTGAAAAACGGAATCGTTCCGTATTTAGAAACAAAAGTACGCATCCCTTATTGATCTAAAACGGGACGCACTTTGTCCCGTAATATCGTGAGAATCAAAACTATTCTGTCAACGTCAATGGAGTTGATAAATAATGATGCGCTTTATGTCAATTATTACGGTTAAGAAGCCGCTCTGCTCTGTGACCAATGAGCTGACAGCCTTTTACACACGTGACTGAAACCACAGAATCCGGCTCATCTCATTGGTCCAGTCTTGGCTGTTTACGGAAGACACGGCAGCGTGAGCGACAGGATTTGAAGAAGAAGATGGACGCGAGCGGCAAACATTCAGGGGATTTAAATAGTGAACATAGATCACCTTCGAGCCTGACTACTCCCCCCAGGAAAAAAAAGAAACGGGTGCAAAAATACAGAGTCGAGTGGGAAAAGGAAGTGGCTGGAACACGTGAATGATAATGACTGTACTGTCTGCAAGCGTACTTTTTCTGTAGCCCACGGTGGACAGTTTGATGTGAAACAGCATGCTTCTGCAGTTGGACACATAAGAAACGTGAAAGACAACAAAACCAGGAGAACCCTTGACCAATTTGTTCTGCACCGGGCAACACCAGAGGCAGATATGGTATGTAAAAAAAAAAAACTGCCATCAGTTCTGTCCAGAAGTGGTTTGACTTCTCAGAGGAAAACTGGCTCTTTCACCTTCAGCCCCTCTCTCTGGCATCTGGAAAAATATCCTTTGAGGAAGTGGAGAAGATCACTGAAAGTCTTCACCTGGTTGGCAGGTAAAAATTCAATAATTTCCAGTGTAGTGGTGAACCATGTTTAATTATTGATAGTTATAAACAAAAGTGTACAATTGACACGTACAAATAAATACATAATTGTGAATTTACTTTACACTATGCAAACATACAACCTTGTCCATCTTTAAAAAAACACAGTTCATATAGGTAAATTAATAAATACATTTCAAAATGTAGTTTAAATACAATGCTAAATTATAAATATAAACAATACACGTTTTTCCATTTATTTATCACTACATAACCTAGGCTATGTGTCACTAATGAACTTTAACACCTTTTGGCAGGCTAAACATGTCTATGGATGAGCTGTATGAGGAATGTGTGACTGCAAACAGCCTGATAGACCACCTCACCACCTCACCTCAGGAGAAAGAAAGGTGGCAGTCCCAGGGAACAGCAGAGAAGTGGATGCAAGTTCTTCAGGCAGCTGACCTCCCCAACATCCAGGCTGTTGTATCCTTTGTCCTCAGCATCCCATCTTCCACTGGGTTTGTGGAAAGGATTTTCTCTTTCATGAAAAGTAAGTGGACTGATGTGCGAAACAAATGTTCTACTGAACTAATTAGAAGTGAGCTCATTGTCAGTCTAAATTATGAAATGTCTTGCTCAGAGTTTTACTCTTTGGCACTGAAAAACAGAGCACTCCTTGCTGCAGCACGATCTCAGCAGAAATACAAATGGAAAAAATAGGTTGACTCCATAATGTAACGTTCCACTGTTTAGTTTACAAGTTTTTTATTTTTACTACAAGTGGAAAGCCATGGCCTTTGAGGCACAATGTGTTTATGTTTACAAATTTACTACAAACTTTATTTGCACGTTGCACTAAATGCACTATTACAGAATGTTCGTATTGATTTTTTGTTATTTAATACTGTTTTAAGTTATTAAGCAGGACAGAGGTCTGTTTAAGAAAGATACATAATTCTGTTTTAAGTTATTAAGCAGGACAGAGGTCTGTTTAAGAAAGATACATAATTTTCAAAAGATATGTTTGTTTCTGGCAATTCTATTTGCACTAAAAATAAATGGTTAATTGTGTAATAATTTGTTTATACATATTTTTATAATTCAAAAACACGTATCCAAATGAATTCAGGTTGATTTCAAAGTGAGGAGGGGCAGGCAGGGTGTTTGTGTTTGTGTGTGTGTGTGTGTGTGTGTGTGTGTGTGTGTGTGTGTTGGTGCAAGCGTATTGGCCCGCCTATGCGCCAGACTACGTACCGACATTATCGGGACATTTGGTATTAGCCAGCCTTTGCCAATGTCCGGATAAATCACAGATTGTATCCAAATATATTAATATGTAAACATTGTTTTTTCTCATCAATATCAGCGTAACTTGTGGCTAAATGGCTCCCTGGATGACTTGGAATGTGCTTCAACACTTAAAATTGTTTTAATAAAAAGTTATTTACATTTATAAAATTGTCGAGCAACGCACCTTCGCGACTTTGTGTGTGTAGTGTGTATCAGTTTGTGTGTCGGATGCGCTAATCGCACCTGTGTGGATGTGTGTAATTATTGCAACTTATACACATCGCGCCAAACTCCAACGCCCCTCCTCTCGTGATGTGGAGACCGCGCGAAACTCCAACGCCGCCCCTCCTCTCGTGATGTGGAGACCCTGTAGTGGGCGGGGGCTCAGGGCGGGGCCTCAGGTGACCGAGTTTTTAAAAGTTAAAGCCCCTTGAGCTTACACGTGCAGAGTTATGGCGTCGTGTGTTGAGTGCATGTAGGTGAGCGGAGATTATTTTTGGAGAGCGATTTAAATAAAATTTTGCAGCGGTAGGTGGACAGAGTGTCAGAGTGTATTGACTTCATTCAGGTAAGAATTAAAAAAAATTTTTTGTTGCTTTTGATGACATCATCTCAAGGAAATGTTAACCTAATCCAGTAGTAACGTGACTTTAACCGCAGCGTCACAAACTGTGAAGACTGTAGAAAACTTTATCAACATTTAGATAAATTAGGAAGTATCTGTGCATGAGTTTTGAGTGCGTGAAGAAAGACGCAGCTCAAACTAGCTGCGGCTAGCGTTAGCATGTAACGTAACTTCACTTCAGAAGCGTGACAACCTTTCAACGCTGTTGAAAACTTTTATAGACATTTATATAAATCAGCGATACTATATATGCATCACTTGTGGATGTTTTTAGTGGTTATTTAGAGTCTTAACGCGACGAAGACAAAATTAAACGCACGTCGCGTTAGCGTCACTACCGTGAACGTGTCACGTCACAATAACAGCGTGACTAACGCTGTAATTTAACATGCGTTAATAGGGTAGAGGGGTTTTAATGTTTCCAACGTCATTTTTGTGCTAAATCTGCTCTTTTTTTTTTTTTTTTTACCTCTGAGCAGTGAGCAGACGGACGAACTGCGTCGTTACGTCATCACGTCATCACGTTGCAGCCTCGTTACGTCATCACGTTGACTGCAGTTTTATGTAGGTATAAGAATACTGTTGTTGGAATACTGAATACTGAATAATACAGAATACTGTATAAGTGTATTGTATAAACTTGAGAATTGTTTTTTAACTTTTTCATATTTTTACATGTACAGGTTTTCAGCTAGTCCAAGAGGTCATTTGGTATTTGGTGAGTCAAACATCCCGCCTTCCTGAAAACAGACAGATGGATTCTTTACTGACTGAGGTCCACGCTTTATCCATCCATCCATGCATTCATCCATCCATCAAACATCCATCCATCAAACATCCATCCATCCATCATCCATCAAACATCCTACCTTCCTAAACCCAGACATATGGATTCTTTACTGACTGAGGTCCAAGCTTTATCCATCCATCCATCTATCAAACATCCATCCATCCATCAAACATCCATCCATCCATCCATCAAACATCCATCCATCCATCAAACATATATCCATCCATCAAACATCCATCCATCCATCAAACATCCTGCCTTACTGAACCCAGACAGATGGATTATTTACTGACTGAGGTCCACGCTTTATCCATCCATACATCCATCCATCCATCAAACATCCACACATCCATCCATCCATCCATCCATCAAACATCATCCATCCATCATCAAACATCCTGCCTTCCTGAACCCAGACATATGGATTCTTTACTGACTGAGGTCCACGCTTTATCCATCCATCCATGCATTCATCCATCCATCAAACATCCATCCATCAAACATCCATCCATCCATCATCCATCAAACATCCTACCTTCCTAAACCCAGACATATGGATTCTTTACTGACTGAGGTCCAAGCTTTATCCATCCATCCATCTATCAAACATCCATCCATCCATCAAACATCCATCCATCCATCCATCAAACATCCATCCATCCATCAAACATATATCCATCCATCAAACATCCATCCATCCATCAAACATCCTGCCTTACTGAACCCAGACAGATGGATTATTTACTGACTGAGGTCCACGCTTTATCCATCCATACATCCATCCATCCATCAAACATCCACACATCCATCCATCCATCCATCCATCAAACATCATCCATCCATCATCAAACATCCTGCCTTCCTGAACCCAGACATATGGATTCTTTACTGACTGAGGTCCACACTTTATCCATCCATCCATCAAACATCCATCCATCCATCCATCCATCAAACATCCATCCATCATTCATCCATCAAACATCCATCCATCTATCTATCCATCCATCTATCAAACATCCGGCCTTCTTGAAACCAGACAGATGGATTCTTTACTGACTGAGGTCCACGCTTTATCCATCCATACATACATCCATCTATCAAACATCCATCCATCCATCCATCAAACATCCATCCATCCATCCATCAAACATCCATCCATCATCCATCCATCAAACATCCTGGCTTCCTGAACCTAGACAGATGGATTCTTTACTGACTGAGGTCCACGCTTTATCCATCCATCCATCCATCAAACATCCATCCATCCATCCATCCATCAAACATCCATCTATCCATCCATCAAACATCCTGCCTTACTGAACCCAGACAGATGGATTCTTTACTGACTGATGTCCACGCTTTATCCATCCATCCATCAAACATCCACACATCATCCATCAAACATCCATCCAAACATCCACACATCATCCATCAAACATCCATCCATCAAACATCCATCCATCATCCATCCATCAAACATCCATCCATCTATCCATCCATCTATCAAACATCCTGTCTTCCTGAACCCAGACAGATGGATTCTTTACTGACTGAGGTTCATGCTTTATCCATCCATACATACATCCATCCATCCATCTATCAAACATCCATCCATCCATCAAACATCCAGCCTTGCTGAACCCAGACGGATAGATTCTTTACTGACTGAGGTCCACGCTTTATCCATCCATCCATGCATCCATCCATCCATCCATCCATCCATCCATCCATCCATGCATCCATCTATCAAACATCATCCATCCATCCATCAAACATCCTGCCTTCTTGAAAACAGACATATGGATTCTTTACTGACTGAGGTCCACGCTTTATCCATCCATCCATGCATCCATCCATCCATAAAACATCCATACATCCATCCATCCATCAAACATCCTGCCTTCCTGAACCAGACAGATGGATTCTTTACTGACTGAGGTCCACGCTTTATCCATACATCCACCCATCCATCCATCAAACATCCATCTATCCATCATCAAACATCCATCCATCAAACATCCTGCCTTGCTGAACCCAGACAGATGGATTCTTTACTGACTGAGGTCCACGCTTTATCCAACCATCCATGCATCCATCCATCTATCAAACATCTATCCATCAAACATCCATCATCCATCAAACATCCTGCCTTCCTTAACCCAGACATATGGATTCTTTACTGACTGAGGTCCACGCTTTATCCATCCATCTATCAAACATCCATCCATCCATCAAACATCCATCTATCAAACATCCATACATCCATCATCCATCCATCAAACATCCATACATCTATCCATCAAACATCCTACCTTCCTGAACCCAGACAGATGGATTTACTGACTGAGGTCCACACTTTATCCATCCATCCATCCATCCATCAAACATCCATCCATCCATACATCCATGCATCAAACATCCATCCATCCATCTATCCATCAAACATCTCAAACATCCATCAAACATCCATCCATCCATCCATCAAACATCTATCCATCCATCAAACATCCATCCATCCATCAAACATCCTGCCTTGCTGAACCCAGACAGATGGATTCTTTACTGACTGAGGTCCATGCTTTATCCATCCATTCATCCATCCATCCATCCATCAAACATCCACACATCCATCCATCCATCCATGCATCCATCCATCAAACATCATCCATCCATCATCAAACATCCTGCCTTCCTGAACCCAGACATATGGATTCTTTATTGACTGAGGTCCACACTTTATCCATCCATCCATCAAACATCCATCCATCCATCCATCAAACATCCATCCATCATTCATCTATCAAACATCCATCCATCTATCTATCCATCCATCTATCAAACATCCGGCCTTCTTGAAACCAGACAGATGGATTCTTTACTGACTGAGGTCCATGCTTTATCCATCCATACATACATCCATCTATCAAACATCCATCCATACATCCATCCATCCATCAAACATCCAGCCTTGCTGAACGCAGACAGATGGAGTCTTTACTGACTGATGTCCACCTTTTATCCATCCATGCATGCATCCATCCATCCATCCATCAAACATCCATCCATCCATCCATGTATCCATCCATCAAATATCATCCATCTATCCATCAAACATCTTGCTTTCTTAAAAACATGATAAACTGAAATTGTGTGTGTGTTTGTGTGTGTGACTGTTTTGTGGTTTCTAAGGACAGTGTTTTGTCAGGACAGTAATGAACTGTAATCTGCTTGTCTGTTTATAGCATATGACAATGTCCATAAAAACCACAAAACAGTCACACACACAAACGCACACAATTTCAGTTGAACATGTTATATTTACATGTATATGTCTATCTGTACAGTATATGTATATGCATATACAGTATACATGTATATGCATATATGTATATACACTGTATATGAATATGCATATATGATATGCTTATATACATGTATATATGTATATTTGTGTGTATGTATATGACATAGATATCAATTTTATAAATAATGCAGGGATTGTTATGTATGACTTCAATATTATTAGTCACAGTTTTTAAATTTATAGTTTTCTTTCATTCAGCTAATTTTAATTTCATCTTAGTCCACCCATCATGAGAGGAGTTTTGTAAATACTATGTCCATCCATCTTTCCTTTATGTGAGATGGATACTTTGGCCAAAAACAATCATGTAATGTTTATTGGTTTACATGTGACAGCAGCTATCATCAAAATGTAGAATTTCCTCTAAATATAAGTATAAATGATCTGTTCCAGATGACGTGAACACGTCCAGAGTCAGGAGATCGCAGGTAGCCAGAAGAGCGATCAACTTCCATTAAACACGAGTACCAAGGTACATTTTAGTTCTTGTGTTCCTAAACAGATATACTTGCTACGTGTGGATTCATCAACCTTATTGTTCAATTGTGTGTGTATGGGAGTGTATTGTGGTTTTTTTATGGACAGTTGTTTGTTAGGACAGTCATACGCTAGCCTGGTTAAAACCAAACCCTGTCCTTCACTTTGCTTCGTACTAGGGTCTGGCATTCCTCCCATTGAAAACGATTTCTCCGGTCTATTTTTGACCGGACCAATCAGAGAACAGAAGGCGTAGTTTTGTTAGCTTAGCCTGGCAAGGTCCAGGCTATTCAGATAAAAAGCTCAGAAACCACTTGGTGGATATTTTTTCTGCTACCAGTGTGTAATTATATGGCTCTAATTTACTGACTGTTGGCCTTGATGAAACATTTGAGATAAAATTCGATTTTTTATCATTTATTTTCGTAGCGCACCCTGAGGCTGTTTGGAAAATGTGAAACCGAAACTATTTAAATCCAGCAGATTTGACCATTTCGTGAATTGATTTAGGAACTGTTAAGCTCAGAAACACTTCTGATAAAACGTCAGCTAAGAAATATAGTTTTTCTCAGGAAAGAAATAATAGTTTTTTACCTTGTTTTCTGGAAAATTCCTTCGTGGTGGCAGCCATTTTAACTGACGACGTCAGTCGACGTCGTTCAAAACTCCGCCTTCTGTTCTCTGATTGGTCTGTTAATCTGCCAATCCGCCTTCTGTTCTCTGATTGGTCCGGTCAAAAATCGACCGGAGGAATCGTTGTCTATGGGACAAATCCCAGACCCAGCAGTGAAGGGAAATAGAATTGAGCGGAGCTGTGCAGGTATGGCGAGGGCCAGGCTAGTCATACGCTATAAACAATCAGACAATCAATCAGATGGCAGTTCATTACAGTCCTGATAAAACACTGTCCTTAAAAACCATAAAACAGTCACACACACAAACACACAATTTCAGTTGAACATGTTATATTTACATGTCTATGTCCATCTGGACAGTCAGAGAGACATTCAGCAGGTAGACAGTCAGAGAGACATTCAGCAGGTAGACAGTCAGAGAGACACTCAGCAGGAGGACAGTCAGAGAGACACTCAGCAGGTGGACAGTCAGAGAGACATTCAGCAGGTAGACAGTCAAAGAGACACTCAGCAGGAGGACAGTCAGAGAGACATTCAGCAGGTGAACAGTCAGAGAGACATTCAGCAGGTGGACAGTTAGAGAGACACTCAGCAGGTGGACAGTCAGAGAGACACTCAGCAGGTAGACAGTCAGAGAGACACTCAACAGGTGGACAGTCAGAGAGACATTCAGCAGGTAGACGGTCAGAGAGACATTCAGCAGGTAGACAGTCAGAGAGACACTCGGCAGGAGGACAGTCAGAGAGACACTCAGCAGGTGGACAGTCAGAGAGACATTCAGCAGGTAGACAGTCAG
>JBBPBX010020902.1:16511-27825 GCA_038048925.1 Garcialebias charrua | reverse complement strand
ATTTGATACTGAAACCACTGACACTTTGGCATTTTTTAATGTAAAATGTACCAAACAATGAGACATTTTGTTCCCGCAACCAAAATCTGATTACCAATACATTTATCCCAAAGAGAACTTTACTTTTAGTGCATTTAATGTTCAATAAAAATGTAAATAATACGTCAGGACTGAGATGCAGTTGCTAATAAAAGACTAATGATGGCTGAGTATCAATCTAATGTTGCATCACTGGTTTCGTTTGAGGATTCAATAAGCTGAACAACATTTCCGATGAGTAATTTAAGATCACTAACCTGTGTCAACGGCCTCCTTCATGTACACAGCGCAGTACGGGTTCAGCACCGCTTCATAATAGGCCAAACCAGGATCAAGCTCAAAGTTGGAGAACCCAATCCTCAGGAACGGGGACATTTTTTGCTAAATGCCCTCGAACTTCAGCTCCAATATCCAAACAATCTGCAGGAAAATTGTCCAACGAGCTCTTTGTTGTAAATCAGTCTGAGGAGGTGAAAGCTGTCAGGTCGCTGTTGTCGGGCACCTTTCCTGTGCCGCAGCGCACACGAGCTACCCCAGTTCCTCCGGAGGAAAGATGGGCTGGCAGGGGAGGAGGCTGAGAGGAAGTTTGATTCAGTTTTTTTCTGTCCTCGACGTATCAAATAACCTGCGAGAGGAAAAAGCAAATATTTCATCAACTGTGACGCCATAGCCACAAAATCTGTCTGCAAACGCTGAAATCCTGTCTGCTGCAGCTGGCTGTCCAAAGCACAGCTTAAAGTGAAATAAACAACAAAATGTCCTCAAAGTGTTGTATGAAGTGACAGGAAAAGGCTGTCGTTTATTCAGACCTAAACCAAATGCACGATTTGCTGAACCTCAACAGAAAGCAAATCACTGAGAGCTACTAAAATGTCTCAACACTAGCAGTTAGATTGATCAACTTTTTAAAAAAAACTTCTATATTCATGTGATGGACCATTAAAAACCAGCACAGCAACCTGTAACAAGCTTCCTCCCCTGCTCGTGAACCGGTCGATGTGATATCCGAGTCCGGCTGGAGAGCGGTGTGTGTTCTGTGTGTGTGTTTAGGTGTTGGTTGCAGTGGTTTAGAGGCGACTGGGAAGCGACTATTAATAGGGGGTGAAACACTAAACTCTGATGATGAATATATGACTGCATGGGTCTGACGCTGCAAGTACGAAACTGGAACGAGTCACCAGCTTCTCTGGAAAGTTGACAATCTTTTAGCCGGCCATGAAGAATTTAGAGATGGTTTTTATTAGTAGAAGAAGAAGATGATGCACTTGTGGTGAAAATCAAGTGTGCAATTGTTCATGTACGCAGGTTTCTGGTGATTAGTGGAGCCAAGCATTGGTTTTATGCTGCTGGGTGGGTTATAAAGTCAAAACAATACTTTAAAAAAAAGTAAAACTATTAAATACGTCCAATTCTGTAGAGCATTTTAGCTTCTTTTAGTGGTTTAATGTATTGACTGTGTGCTGGACCATCTGTTCATATGTGGATGAGATATGTGTGACCAATGCAGGAAATGTATGCACAATGACAAAACTTCCAATCAAAAAGCATAAAACACACGATAGACCAAGAAGGTCATGAGGAAAACAATGGAAGAAAACCAACAAGAGACATTTGTTTTGAAGAAGTTTGCCATTATCAACCTTTGAATAATTTATCACTCCGGGGCCACATTGGCACAAAGACTGTCAAATTCCACATGAGAAATCACTTGAACTACATTTATGGCATGGGGGATCAGGAAGACGAGCAGTATGATCCCGGCTTCTCTAACCAACGTGTCTACTGGTAAGTGTTTTTGGGCTGAACCCCAAGTGGCTGATGTGGTTGTACAGTAAAGCACTTTGAGTTGTCAAAAGCCTATAAAAGTGTGACATCATTGTACATTTACCACATACTGCCCTAAAAAGTATTGGAGCAGTAAGGTCAGTTATTTTCCGTTTACTGTAGACCAAAAACATTTAGGTTTGGCATCAAATAAGACAAAAGAGCAACATTTCAGCCTTTATTTCCACATGTTGACATCTGGATTGAACAATAAAGCATTAAAAATTGCATTTTTTTTAATGTAACGCCGTATTTTAGGCAAACGAGACTGCCAGTTGTTTTATTTGTCGCCCAGGTGTGTCTTTTTACAACAGAGCTGAATGTCTTTCTTGGTTTCACACTTGGGTTTTGCCTGTGCAGACTGTATTTATGGTCTGTCGAGGTGGAACCAACATGAAAACCAGAGGCCTATCTCTGGGTTAAAAACAAACCATCATGAAGCAGAGAGAGGAGAAAAAAAACCAGTCACAGCCAGTGGACAAGCATTGACCAAAGCAAGTCAAAGCATTGAAAATGTCCTGAAGAGGAAATAAAGCACCGGTGTGTTCAGGAACAACGTGAAGTGGCTACAAGTGAGTAACAACCTCCAGAGAGCAGGAGTGATGGCTTCACAATCTTCTACAACAAAAGCACCACGGCTACACCAGAAGATGCTCATTAACAACCTTCCCCTCACTACAGGACTTACACAGCAACCGCCTCACTCGGAAAGCTCTCTGCATGGCAGGTGATCCCACACACCCACTACACAGCTGCTTCAGCCTGTTGCCTTCAGGGAGGAGACTGAGGAGTCTCCAGGCTTGAACCAGCAGACTAAGTGACAGCTCTGTTCATCAGGCAGTCAGGATGCTAAACTCTCTGCCTGCTCTGCCTCCCCTCCCACTTGTACTGCCTTAATCACAAAAAACTTTCACACATTACCACACAACACAAAGATTTTAACACTGGACTCTGTGTCATCAAAACGGGTTATTCACTCAACTCACGGTCATGTGCTCATTCAGTTTGCACTACTTCTTATATTTGCACTAATGTTTGTATTACATTACTGCCTATAGTCATACTACTGTTTACATTTACTGTTTACATTTATTTATACGGTTTACATTTATTACTACTGTTTACATTCATTACTACTGTTTACATTTATTACTAATGTTTACATTCATTACTACTGTTTACATTTATTACTACTGTTTACATTTACACTACTTTTTATATCTACAGTACACTACTGCTGATAAATATATTATTTTTACTAGCCTTATTGCATATGCCACACGAGTTGCTCCCGGTAGGTCTGGATGGCGCCTTGCAAGGCAGGCTACCACTACCGGTGTATGAATGTCTGAATGAATGGGTGGATGGTTGGTATTGTAAAGCGCTTTGGGGCTCCTCACAGGGGGCTGGAAAGCGCTATATAAAATAAGCTCCATTCACCATTCAATACCAATATCAACTACCTCATACATATACTGTGTACATAAACTTCATATGCTGCTTTGTCACTCTATTACAAATGTCAATGCCAGAACTTTCATTTTATTTTATAGATATACTTTTTACACTTTTATACTACTATGCAAAAAACTCAGGACAGTATTACACTTTTATTATTTCATTTTATGCTTATGTTTATTAAATGTTTAGTGTTTTAGTGTTGGTGTAACTTTTCATACTTTCATACTACTACTATGCAAAAACTACTATGCAAAAACTCAGGACAGTATTACACTTTTATTATTTCATTTTATGCTTATGTTTATTAAATGTTTCAGTGTTTTAGTGTTTAATAATAATAATAATAATAATAATAATAATAATAATAATAATGTCACATTTTTGTCATCTGTGTATGTTTCCATACAAGACGAAATTTGACTCTGTTACTGTTGCACCGAGGGACTGAGAGAAATGCAATTTCAATCCTGTGTATGTCCTGTACATATTGCAGTTTTGACAATAAAGTTGACTTTGACAAGACCAACAGAAAGGACAAACTGGAATTTGAATAAAGTCCAGATGAGCCTGAAAAGCACTGGGACAATGTTTTCTGGACTGGTAAATGAACATTTACCAAAATGACAGAGCAAGGTCTCAGGTTGAGGAGTTGAAGTATCTGGGCATCTTGTTCCTGAGCAATGCATCGACGGATTGGAGCCTCGTCCTCAGTAATAAGGGGGTTGCTTTGCTTGGTCATGGTGAAGAGTTGAGCTGAACACAAACTGGCCTGCTTACGTTCCAACCCTCACCTATGGTTCATGGGGTCTGGAAGTGGAAGAAATTCGCTTCTGCTGCTTGCATCAAAAGGAGTCATTTATGGTAGTTTAGTCATCTGATCTGGATGCCTCCTGGATGGGCACATCCTTACCCCAGAGGCCCCAGGGCAGAACAAAAACTTACTAAAGTGTATCTTGTCTGGACTGGGAATGCCTCAGGGTCTCCCAGTAGAAGCTGGAGGGCACTGCAGAGGGATGTCTGGGTTCTCTTCTGGGCTTGTTGCCTCCACAGCCTGAATACGGAGAAGCAGCAGAAGATGGGGAAGTTGTGTATCTGATCCAAATGTGCAATAAAAGCTGAAATTAAAAAAAGGTGGTAAGCTCACTCATCCAGGTAGATGACAACAAAAACGGTTAATTGGCGTCATCTGGCCCAGTTTCTTTTACTGAGAAACGTTTCGTCCCCCATCCGGAGGACTTCATCAGTCTGCGGCCTGCCAACCAGCTCAAGTTCCTATAGGTATTCACTGCTGTGTTTGAAGCCAACCTCCTGTTGTACATGACTGATTTGCACGTGTTTAAAGTCTACAGTTTTGAGATTACAACACAAGGTTGGCTTGAAACAACAGCAGTGAATACCTATGGGACAGATTTGGTTGGCAGGCCGTAGACTGATGAAGTCCTCTGGATGGGGGACGAAACTTTTCTCACTATAAGAAACTGGTCCTGATGACACAAATTAACATTTTTTTGTTTTTAAAAGCCTAAATGTTGCTCTCGTCTCATATCCGTTTGAAGCCAAACCCAAATGTTTCCAGTCAACAGCTAAACTTAAAGGACTGATCTCACTGTTCAAGTAAGAAGTGAGACGCGGTGGCACAGTAGGAAGCAGGAAGGTCGCCGGTTCAAATCCCGGCCCGGGACCTTTCTGGGTGGAGTTTGCATGTTCTCTCCGTGCATGCGTGGGTTTTCTTTGGGAACTCCAGTTTCCTCCCACAGCCCAAAAACATGCATGTTAGACTGATTGATGACTCTAAATTGTCTCTGGGTGTGAATGAGAGAGTGAATGGTTATTTGTCTCGTTTGTCTCTACGTGTCCCTGTGATGGGCTGGAGACCTGTCCATGGTCTGCCTTTAGCACAGTGACTGCTGGACATGGGCACCAGTGACCCCACCACCACCCCACAAACTCAAAAAGGAAGAAGCGAGTAAAATAATGGATGGATAAGAAGTTACAATACTGCATTACATGTCCTTTTGGTAACTAAATGATTCACTTAAACGAAGACAAGAGACACAGATCATATCAATTCTGGGCTTGAACTGAAATGTTCTATTTAAATAAACTTCAAATGTGTTAATGCGGTTGTATCAAGTTGTCACTCTAATGTACGAAATATACATCTAAAGATGACTAGTACCTCCAAATATACGTAAATACATCAGTATACTTGTACAACATTTCTCTATAAGCACACCGATATTGATCTTGATTTTGACAACTGCACGCACACAGGGACCTCCCTGCCATCTCAGACTGCGGCTTTAAAAAGCACAAAAACTGCAGCCCTCGCTCTGCAGTTCCTCGTGCATGATGAACTTGTTATATACGGCTGCGTTCACACAGGAGGAGTAAAACTTCCGGTGCTCAAGTCACAAAAGTGTAACCACACTTCCTGCCTCCAAGCATTGTTGTTCTTTTAAGTGAGGCTGCTGTAACCCCCAGACTGAAAAACAGCGTTCAAATCAAAACAAAGCTGCTCAAGAGCATAAAGAAGGCAGGAGAAAAAAAACTGTAAGATAAACCGCTTATCACTTTGACACTTAGGCCCTGTACATACGTAGCCTGGTGTTTGAAAAACGAATATCTGCACACAAAAAATCTCCATACATACATGTTCGGATATTTAAAATGTTCGTCCACATGTCCCCGTCTATTTTCACCACAGAGCGTTGTAATGAATATGCCGAACCCATAGGTGGCAGTGTAGTGCACTCACAACCCTTCAAACCAACCACAACTTCCTGTTATTATTTCTTTTTTTTTCCCGTTCGTTTGTGTGGACAGACCGCTAGGTTGGACTACTATTAAATACCGTGTTGGAGTACAAAGTTAATAAAACGCAGGAAAATGTCGACTGGGAATCATGTCAGAGCAGGTATGTTGACATTTTAGTGCTTTTTTTTTCTCGAGCATTATGTGACGTCAGCGCCGCAGCAGCTGTCGGAGAAAAACGCAAATCTCCGGTTCTGAAAGACCACACACGCAAACTCGAAAGCGGAGAATTCTCAAATCTCCACTTTGGTCAGAGTTTTTTTTATTATTCGTTTATAGTTACATCAACTGGAGTTCACGTGTGGATGATAGGCCAAACCGCATGATAAACTGTTCGGTTTTACTGATATCCGGTTACGTGTGTACAGGGCCTTATACTGTAATAACAAGCAAATTAAAGTCCAGTTAAGAAACACAAACACACAGCAACGGTCAATTTAGCATCGCTAATTCACCTAGCATGAATGTTTTTATACAGTACTGTGGGAGGAAACTGGAGAAACTAGACAAAATCCAAACATGCACAAGAAAAACAGACAAACTCCACACAGAAAGGCACCAACTGAGTTTTGAACACAAGACCTCCTCTGTGGTAACAGTACTAACCAGCTGTGCCATTATGCAGCCTTCAACCAACTCAGAGTTTGATGCAATCCAATGATCATCTGCATTCATGCAACATGTTCAAAATTCAGTCCAGTTTCAACAAAATGTCAAAAGAATTATAACCTGGGTGTTGTTTACAATCGATTTTATGCAGTATTTTTCAGACTATAAATCGCACTGGATTATACGGCGCATTAAGCGAAACAAAACAGATAAGTCAAACTTTATTCAACTATTCAAAACAACCACATGAAATCGGTTTGAGGTCAGTAAGTACAACCAGAATGAATTCATAAGTAGGCCTGTCACAATAACAAATTTTGCTGGGAGATTAATTGTCTCAGAAATTATGGCGATAAACAATAACATTGTTTGAAATTTGACAGTAATTAGTAATGACAAATTAAAAAATAAAATATTGGTTACTTTTTGTGTGTAGTACTTTTTTCCCCAATGGATAGGAGTATAAGACTGTTTCAACTGAAGGATGGAGAGTGAGGGAACAAACAGCGTGTCCCTTTAAGAAAAATGGAAGGGAGGCCCCTTGATGTGACATGGGCTATTTCTTGTTCCTTTTTATCGGTTCTCAAAATGGCAGAAGCTCGGTGTGGTTTGAGCTCTTTAGCATAGCATTTTTCACACAAAGCTTTTAATTTAAAAAATCAGTAAAGAAGTTCTCAGCTTCTTTTTGCAGAGAAAAACTACATTTAAGACAAAGGCATATGTTTCAGCTGTGAATTTTGGAGTTTCGACAAGATAGTTTTTTTTTCTGAGATCGGCCTGTTAGCTTAGCTCGTAGCTTAGCTTCTCAGCTTAGCTGCTTTTAACAATCCAAAAACGCAATTTTGGATGGTTAAAATTCATTTTAAAGAGAACAGAGAAAGGGAGGGGTCAGTGAAGAACACCTGAGCCTTTTGTCATCCAGTGTCTTCAGTAGAAAGAAAGAGACACCAAGAAACGATAACGCCAATGCGATTAATTGATTGATTCATTGCGATAGGCCTATACATAAGGTGCACCGGATTATAGGGGTGTAACGGTACGCTAAAATCACATTTCGGTTCGGTACAGTTTCAAGGAGGGCTCGGTTCGGTTTATTTTCGGTAAAAAAAATAAAAAAAAGACAAAATGTTTATTTTGAAAATATGCCAAAAATACGTTTGTATAAAAATAAATAAAAGTGACCCATTTGGATGATATTTTAAATAAACAGCACTCTTTACAATAAATAAACTATACTAACAATAATAAAAATCTTAATAAATACAATAACAGTCAGAACCAGAACAAAAAGCAGCAACAGACTGTTTACAATCTAATCAAGTTTGAAGTTTTTGTCCAAAAAGACCAACTTGTCCACATTTTCTGTCAAAAGCACAGATCTAGTTGCAGTGAACATCTCCAGCCATCTCAATAACAACAGTAGCAGCAATGTGGCTGTATTTGTCTACATTACTCACAACCTCTTCTTGGACCTGCTCCTCCAGGTGGGACAGGTCCCAGGAAAAGTTCAGAGTTCAGTCATCACACACTTCTTAGCTGCAGGTGATCTGGTGGATTTCCCTGAAGAAGAAGTCAACTGTTATCTCTGTCCCAGACTGGAAATAAAACACAAAGAGGTAAAAAAAAAAGAGTTAATAAGATTATAATTTTAAATAAAAAAGATTAATTAGATAATAATAATAATAATAATAATAATAATAATAATAATAATAATAATAATAATAATAATAATAATAATAAAAGAACAATACCTCTTCTTGAACGGTTGTTATGAGGTGGTTGAATCTCTCACTCATCATCATCAGGGCAGGGCTTTAATCAGTTCCAGGGCTTGTTGGCAATATCAGTTTTAACTTTTTCATAAAGGGCTGAACTTTTTGGCTTAAGTGTTGACTTGATGGAGGTCAAAGTGACGCTCAAGAACTTTAAAGTTACAACATCAAAAACATTCAGACTAGGGATGCGCGATATAACCGGTACACGGTATAAACGATATAAATTTAGCCTACGATAGAGATCTGTCTTCTACCGGCTAACCGCAAAATCAGAGTTGTCAGATTTAATTGCTACTTTTTTTAGTTAAAACTGTGCATCAGTGGTGTTGAAGTGTACAAACAGAGTTGTCAAAGTTAATCGATACTTTTTTTGTCTTGAAAACTGTGCGTAAGTGGTGTTTAAAGTCTTTTCTTCGAGTGCTAATAGCGAAGCTACAAGCTAACTTTGTCCGGCTTGCCGTAGTGTTGCCGTATACGGACGCATGCGCAAAACGCTGCATTCCGTCGAAAGTTTTTTTTTGGTCTAAAGTTAAAGTAAACGTTGGTCAGCTTTAGAGAAACCTGCTCTCTGATCTGTGAACAGAACGCTGTGTTGTGTGATTTTACTGCGAGACCCTCTGGTCAAAGCCACAGAGGAAACTGGTTGTTTTGTCAGCTCTCCTTCAAGCTGAAGGAGACGCCCTCTAGAGGGTTGGAGGCTGAAGTGTTTTCAGTGTAAAATGCTCTGTTGTTCGTTTCTTAAGTGACAATATTGGAAACTGTTACGAGTTAACAACATATTCTTTAGTTTAAAACTTATGGCTAAAACTACACAAGATATATTTTGCACTGTTTTGCACTACAAGAAAGAAGCCTAATGCTTGAGTTGTTAATTATTTAAAAACTCTCTGGACCTAGTAGTGAAATGTTCTTAATAGAGATTATTTTGTGGTATAGCAGTTTTCAAAATAAATTATGACAAAAGGACACCCTATGCTTTTTTAAAATTTATTTCTATTGCAAGTTTTATACCAAAAACATATCGCAATATATATCGTTATCGCCACCCTTCACAATACATATCGTGATATGAATTTTAGGCCATATCGCACATTCCTAATTCAGACGTAGATCCAGAGCTTTAAAAACTCCTACAGTTTGTGTTATTGCTCTGGACCTGATAAAGGATGTTTAAATGCAGCTGTTAGCGGTCTTTTTGCAACAAGCTGCTGTTTCTTCGTTCACGTTCGGATGATGTAGTTTCAAGCGCGTTCACGTTAGACGTGTTGCTGCTGCAGATCCAGTCTTGTGAAACAACGTCGACACACAGCTTTGGATGTGCGCTCGACTTTTAACAAGAAAGCCATAACGTTCCCAAAACAGGCGACCGCAACACATGCTAGGCTGCTAATGCTACGCGTGCTGCACGTGCTGCAAGATAATAGCACCGTGCTGAAACGCGCCCAGGAAATTTAGTTCAACGGTGCACATATTCTCCCGTTAATAACATTTAATAAGTGAAAAAAATAACCGAAACGTGCCATACCGAAACGGTTCGGTACACCCACGTGTACGTTACATGCCTACCGGATTATAAGGCTCACTGTTGATTTTGGAGATGTAGGATATGTATACTATAGATAATTAAAGGATTTTAAGTGCACCTTACAGTCCAAAAAATACAGTAATATTCAGTTGAACTAGCTTAGCCCAGTAATCTTAAAACTAGTGACTTTTAATACTTAAGAAAATGAAGATCAATATCAAGCTGTTTATGTTGGTTTTGTAGTTTCTAATCTGTGGGCGACAGAAAATGGTATACCAGACAAAAAGTATACCATTTCTATAGAAGCCTTAAATATTGTGAGTAACTTTGCTAATGCTTGTAAAATGCTGTGATGCAGCTTTTTTGTTGGTAGTTTAAAGTTTTTCTCACTGTCAATAACAGTTTTACTGAAGCAAATGTTTGAAAATGTTCTCAGTCTAGGCAGACGGTACAAACTCTGGCTATTCGGTGTAACGGATGGTGTTCCCCAGGGATATGTCCATGGACCCCTCCCATAAATCTTAATGGTTTTGACTATAAAGTTTTTGTTTTGAACATGACTGCATGAACATTTCTGACTTCCTGAAGTTTGTTGATGATCTCCTCATGAAGATGTTCCACTGTTCACTGTTCGCATGCTGCTTCACAGCCAGCTTATGCAGTACTACAAAACTACATTATGTTTTTACTTTTATGCAGATGAGACTGTCTTACATGCAGATAACATCCATATATCCAATAATTCATACTACAGCTTTTCTTTCTGACCTTAAACCCTAGATGGGCCAGAATTTGTTTATATATAATGATAAATAGGAAGTCATTCAATCATTCTGTTTGGTCCCAAGTCTTTTTTCCAGTCTTGATTGATTTAATTCTGACTAATTCAGTTTTATGTAACATCACTTTCACTGCCAGGAATCTAAGAAGAATTGCCGATTTGAACCTCAATTTTGACGCTCAGGTAAAAAATGTTAGGTCTTGTTTTTCTTCTAACAGTCTCAAGAATCAGGTCATTTCCTGCTGACTTTAAAAAAAAGTTTGGTCTACACATGCCATAATTACTTTAATGAGGTACCAGTCTTGTCTCAGCAGTTTAAAGCACTCCAGCTAGAACCACCACCAGGATAAAAGGGCACAAAAACATTAATTCTGTGTTTGTAACTACGGTGACATATCTATCCCTAAAGCACACACTTTATTTGGTCGTTCATCATTTCAAAAAAAATTTTTTTGCTTCTAATCATTGGAACCATTTACAACAAAC
>JBBPBX010020902.1:0-15195 GCA_038048925.1 Garcialebias charrua | reverse complement strand
TATACAGGTGGTCCCCGACTTACGAGCGCTCTTACTTACGAGGTCCCGGATTTACGAGGTTATCATATTTAATAAAAAAAAAAATAAATAATATTTTTTGTGTTTAAATGTTCTTAATTTCATGTGTACAGCACTTTGTTGCAGCTGTGGTTGTTTTAAATGGCTTTATAAATAAAGTATAATTGTTATTTTTATGTTTTATTTCAATTTTTAGCGTATTAGCGATCGCTCCCAACGCGCAGCCGGCAGACATAAAACGAGCGGATCGCCGCCGCCTGACCATGCAACGAGCGGAGCTAAGCGGGCGGGGATTAGACATGCCGGCGAAGGGACCATCTGCGGCCGGGAGCTGCTGGCTTTTGAGGACCGTGCGTCCGATCAGAGGTTGCCTCATACGGATAAATTAGCTGGAAACACTCGGTGAACTTTGTGTATGTGTCTGACCTGAAGCAGCAGCCGCGGATCGCTCAGCGATCGCTCCCAAAGCGCCGCATGCAACGAGCGGAGCTAAGCGGGCGGTGTGCCGGAGGAGGAACGAGCTAACATTAGCCAGTTAGCTCAAGCCTCGTAGCTCCACCGGACAGCCGGCTTTGTGCGATCAGAGGTTCCTGGAGCTCGCCTCGATGTCGGACTGGAAGCCGAAGATATCGGGGGACACCCAGCTAACTTGGAATAACAAAGCCGACAGCATTTTTGGACGTGCAGCTAAACCGGACTGCCCGTAGCTGCGGACTCGGTGGGGCTAAATGCTAACAGGTGCAGCTAATGGCGGCGCGCAGACGGCTTTTGGTAAGTTATTAAAACTTATTAAAACTTTTTTCTGGCTCCAAATGTATGAAGATAGCATACTAATAGTCCTTCCTGTAAAGGGTTTGGACAGCATGGTGCTACAGGAAGCCTGGGAGCTCGGACGTAACACAGCGGAGGGAGGCAAACAGCTCGGCTCAAAGTAAGAAATTAATTTTTTATACTTTTTATAAATGTTTTAAAGTATTTTAAAGTGTTAGGTAGTTGAAATGCTTGGTAACTGTTCATTACCGCACATGTACGTGCTCGTGCTGTATATAAAAAAATTAATTAAAAAAGGGTAGTCCCCGAATTACGAGATTTCGCCTTACGAGATACTCGGAGGAACGGAACTCGCTCGTAAGTCGGGGACCACCTGTACTCTAATGAAAGTACTGTTTTGCAACTTTGACATCTTTTTTTTACTTGTTAAAAACTTTCTTTTTTTTAATCTGTATGCATCTCTTATGATTGTCTATTGTTGTCCATTGTTGTCTCTCTTGTAAATGAGTCCTCGAGGCTCAATGGGATTAACCTGCCTAAATAAAGGTTGAATGAAAGTGTATTTGAGCAGGACTACAACAGGTCATCAAGGCAAGCTGCTAATCTTCATGTTGGTTTCAAACCAACAGCAGCTCAAGCTGCAGGAACGTCTAATGATTCTCCATCTTCCAACATACTTCCTCCCCCCTGTAAATAAAAAATATCACTGCTGTTTACTCTCTTCTGGATGATATCCTTCAACATAAGGAACAGACTTTTTTGTGGAGGTGTCCCAGCTCACATATTTATCAGGATCAGAAGTGCCAGCTGATGTGATGGATTCACTGATTTCCATCCAGCCCTCCTCAAACACATGGAGATGTGAAGAAGGTCAGCGCTAGAGACCTTTCAAACACCTTTCATCAGAAAGTCAAACGCCGGCGGCAGCGAGCGCCATCAAAGCACAGCGAGCGCCGCGAGCCGTTTGAAGCAGCCCAACGATCTTTGTTCTGGACGGCGGCTCGGCATGTGGGTCAAAAACCTTTGACTGGACCTGCTGCTTCGACAAGAACCCAACCACTGCAAGCTCTCCTGAAGTGGTGATTCATTCTAACAGAACACACCTGAATCAAGATTAAATCAAGATTTAAAGAAATATTTACCAAAGAAGTCATTAATTTTTTTCTTATATATAAGTGTGAATGTTTGTGTTGTGTTTTTTTTCTTATATATATACACAGTCTCATCAGTCCAAATATGTCTAATAAAGTGGAAAAATCCATAAATAAGTCACTTTGCCATATAAGACACATCTATTACGCATCACTGTTGACGCGTCCCGTTTGTTATGCGTCACCGCTGACAACCTGGAAATGTGAGCCGGTGTTGTGCCAAAAATAGATGGGCTGCCAAATGGTGGCCGCAGGAGCGCAGAGGACTTTAACAATTATTTAACAAGATTAACACTTAAAAATAATAATTTGTTTGCTCCAAATTATAGAAAAGGTGCGTCTCAGTTGAACTTTTACTCAATAAATACACTTTAATGGTCAAAGTAGCTGCATTTTGCCGGGGCGGCGCAGTGAAATTAAACTGATTTGATGATTGCTCCAGGCGAGCTGGACAAAGGGGGCATCCTACGGCAAGCCGATTGTGTCATAACCACTTTTACCTATGACACAATGGCATGCCATACAACTCGAGTGCCATCTAATGGCTGAAAATGGTAGTGTTCAATATCTTCAGTCAGAATGAATGAAAACGGTCATATCTCAGCCAAAAAATGGTTTATAAATATGGGAAAAAATCCATAAATAAGTTGCTTCAGTGTATAAGTCGCCAAACAAACTGACTTATAGACCCAAAAAATACAGTAGTAGGCTTTATATAAGAACACAGAAAGTTAGATTATACACAAAAAACTATGATAGATTTTTAAATATAAAGGATTCATATTTACTACAGCATTTTACTACAAGCATTTTAAATGCCTTTCGTCTAAACCAGCTAAAAGAAAGAAAATTAAATAATAATAAATAAATAAATAATCCTAAAAATCTTCGATTTTTGCACCAGCCTAAGGAAATGAGTAAAAACACAAACCAGTAAAAACACAAACCAGTTAAAACACAAACCAGTAAAAACACAAACCTGGATGTTTGCTTAAAACTGTTTCAGTCAGTGAGCAGTTTTGCATGAAAAGTACATAATTTCAGAAATCCACCCCCTTGTCAAATTTGGAACAAAGTCATTCTACATTTACTGCTACTCAGAAGTACAGTAGTCTGCTCTCATTAGTTCCTGAAAACTCCAAAACTTCCAGCAGCTTTAAAACATTCCACTTGACTGACAACATTTTTTACTTCTTTGTGCTTTTATTTGTTTTTTCCCTTGGCAGAAAAAAAAAATTCTGATTTACCATTTGACGTAAAGGGCATTACCATGTCTAAAACAGATATTTTAACAAAAACAAACAGATGTAAGCAACAATTTAACCATTTAAAAAAGCTTAAAACAGAGAAATAGGAAAGCAGATGGTTTATAAAGTCCAAATGAAATGCAGAAATGATGATGAACTGGAGCATGACTTAACACAGGGCTTTTAAATCAATGGTTTCCAAATTATAATGTAAAAATGTTCAATTTCCACTTCTATGTCTGTGGATCTGTGAGTGGAGTAAAGTTTCTTTTGAATAATAAGCTTCAAAGAAAAGAGCTCTGAGGACAAGTCAAATAAGTGCATTTTTACTGTTATTTAGCTGTCTTTTAATTAAAGTACCGTATATTTCAGACTATAAGGCGCACTTAAAATCCTTTAATTTTCTCAAAAATCAATAGTGAGCCTTTTTTTTTGCATTCAACCTTTATTTATACAGGTTAATCCCGTTGAGCCTCACAGGGACTCATTTATAATCCGGTGCATTTCATGTATTTAATCTGGTTGTGCTTACTGACCTCAAACTGATTTTATGAATGAGTCGAATAAAGTTAGACTTTTCTGTTTTGCTTTGCTTAATGCGCCTTATAATCTGAAAAATACGGTACATCACAAAATTGCATTAGGACCTGGAGAAAATGTTAGATTGTTTAAAAAAGGAGGTGGTATATATGGCTGTTGTAAATTCTGCAAAAATCTGATAATTGTACTAGCAGATATTTGTGCTGCAAGAAAATATTTGCATAAAAAAGTAACAAAACAAGACTTTTATTGTGAAAATCTCTACAGAAATATTTCAAAAGTGTGTTAACGCTGCACTAATACAATTTAACAAGAAAGACGAAGTTAAAACAACAAAAAACTGAACATAGAGTAGTTATAATTGACATTTACAAATATATTACAGTTTAATATTCATAATTTAGAGTAAATTGAAACGTTAGCTCCTGATGAGTTTGTCTTTAATCTCAGCGGTGTACTGGTTATTTTTTAGAGTTGTAACTTATTTTAAATAGTTTAAACATACTTTTATAACTTTTCAAACAATGTCATATTTTATATGTGTTATTAATTCTCTTCAAACCTTATATCCAGCATGACGAGCTAACAACCAACACGTTTCAGGATGGAAAACAGCACAAAAGCGTTGAAAACATATGCACTTTATAACAATTATATAATATATAATAATAATATATATTATATTATAAAAAATTGTTTTCGGAGGTGATAAAAGTGTCTAAATATTGTACTCACCTTAAAAAGCCAGCGTTCTTCGAGATACCGGTAAACGGTTTGAAGACTGAAAGGAGGAAAAGAGGTCGGTGCTTTAACCTGCTGCTGTGATGCGTTCAAAGACTGTAGGAAATGGTTTATACGTTGTAGCTTTAAAACGCTTAGAGATTATTTTTATACGACAGTCAACACGAATTCATTCATTTTTTTGTTTGTAAGTTTTTATTTCTCAACATTATGACGATACAAAACCGATTTATACCGACAAAAAGTTGTTAGCACAACAGTTGTAGGCACTCGTTCTTTTTAATTTTCAATACATCATTGTATATTATTTATACTGGATTATTTGCTCTGACTCCATGTGATTGAAACACATATTTACTTTCTTTTGTTGTTTTTTTGTGTGTGGTTTTTTTTATATAGGCAGTAACGTTTTTGTGTTGACATTTAAAAATTCCGCGAAGCCTCTGAACGCAACTAACCACACACAAAATGAAACTTGGCTGTGAAACAATTTGACTTAAAAATGTGTTTTAAAATGTTAAAGTAAGAATAATAAAGCAGGTGTTTTTTAGTTTGAGTTAAGTTTTAGACTCTAAAAGTAATTTATTGATAAAAATATATTATTTGCAATTTAGTTTGAAGATAACAGAGCAATAAAACAAAGATTTTATGCTTGTTTTTCTGTAGATTTGAGTAAAATTTTGTATTTGCATACAAATTAAGATATTTGTGTTGATAAATGAGCAAACTAAAAGTAAACTGTTAGGTTTTTATTAGTCATTTATGATTATATTTTGATTTATTCTCATTTGTGGCTTATGTTCAGACAAAATGTGAAATTAACGGGCATACTCGTCCAGAAAAATACATTCTAAAGTAGATATGGGAAGACTCTAAAAACCATTTAATATCCAAATGTTCTCACGAGTTCAGAAATGCTAGTTCTGATTATTATGTCTGTAATATATCAGACTATTTTGTGTCTAAACAGGTATCACTTGTAGATGAGTCTTCGAGGCTCAATGTGATTTCAAGGGTTTCAAGGAAGCCAGATTTATTGTCACTTTTTAAAAGTTATTTGTGTTCAAGTTTTCTGACGGTCCTTCAGTTCAAAGTCTTACTTTGGATATTTTCTGTCCAGTTCTCCCACATGATGCTCCATGTGCGTTTACAGCTATAAATAAACAAGTGGAGAACTAAAAAGATTTTTCAGGCCTAAAATAGAGGTCAGAGGTCGAAACGCATTGAAATACTGTTTGTACATACATAAAGGCAAAGCATAAAAAGCATAAGAAGTGACAATAAATTAATGTATGGCTTCAAAAGAGTAAACTAATTTACGTTAATAAATAAAATGTATGCTTGTCTGAACGACTTTGGTGAAAGGACTGAGGTGGAAAAGCTTCACATCCGAGTGAGCTGACTGGTGGATCTGAAGTTTACGGAGTTTACTTAAGAAAATAGAAAAAAATGTAAAAAATTAAAAGAAACAAGCAAAAACAATTACTGTGAAAATGATCAGGAACTGAATAGACCAAAGAAAACTTTCAAAGGCATTCAGAAATCCTGAAGAACGTTACAGTTACAAGAAACTGACATAAAAACAACAGGAAACTGGGGATCACTTAAGATGTTTGCACAGTACACTCCCCCGGAACATATTAATCTGTATTTTGTGTCTTTTAGGGACATTGATAAAACTAATTCCTCCAAAACATTCATCAGCAGCAGCTGGTAACAAACTGTCCACCAGGTGGCGCCAGTGTTCATGTAATAGTTTGTAGCTTGCAGACAAGTCCTTTTAAATTAATATTGGAGATGAGAAAAAGCAAGAATTTTCCTTATTAAAATTAAATATTTACAATTAAAAGATGACTTCTCTGTATGCTGCTAATTGTGTAGATGACGTCACACTTCCGTTACTATAAAATTTTGATTTTTCTCACATTTGATGTGTATTTTTTTGTGTGAGCGTTAAAGCAGTTTGGAGTCCAGAACTCGGAAAAACAGACTTAACTACCAATAATGATGATTGCAACCACAGATGCACCCAGTATGAATCAAACATGCCAAACAAACACATTTGTTTACAGTGTATACACTCAGTTATACTGGATTGGAGTGTACAGTATTAAATGACTCTTTGGTCTTGCCTTAATAAACTGTATTTGGTTGAAAGTTGTTCCTCTCTTCATGTGTCATGCATATCTTACTGTTAGCTCTGATGACCTTTGCTGCAGCTTGTGGTTTTGGCGCTCCCCAAAGTGTTGCAAGTTAATCTCACGTTTGCAAAATGATCAGCAAGGGGTGGGAGACAGACAGAAGTATTCAGTTTGTTTGTGGTCTTTTCTGTCCCTTTTATTCTGTTTTCTTTGTGAAGTCCATTGGAGTTAGCACAACACTTTTAGGCCTTTTACAGACACAGCACATTCTGTCTCATGAACCTCATGTCTGTTTATGAAAGTATTTTTTTGTAATTTACTGTACGTCTTAGCTGTCTCGTTCTTTGCTGCTGTTTATTGTAAGCCACTGTGAAGCGTGTTTATTTCAGGGTAGTTCAGGATAAAACCTAACTAAACAAAAACACTGGTTGTGATAAATTCTCAAGACGTAAAATAAAAGATCCTAAATAATTCAAGAACAGGACAAAGGATGAAAACGCAGCCTTTAAATTAAAAACAAGTATTTTTTTTAAAGTAGATAGATATTGCTTGATGTCTTCAATGCCAAATCTTTAAATAAAGATCTAACAGATCTGTTAGGGCTCAGTGTATGTGTTAGGGATGAATCTCAGCTACACACCAAAGTTTAGCTCAATACTTTGAAAAAATTGGAGTTACAGTCATTTTAGTTTTTATTAAAGTTCAATAGCTATAGCCATCTTTAATCAACTTCCAAAACTTACCGTAACTGGTTGAACCTGTACAGCCAACAACTACTTCCTTAATGTTATTGTAATGGTTTTTTATTCTTTACTTCTGTGTGCTATCTTCAAACGTTCAGCATTGTTTTGCTCTTATAGCACTCAGCTGTTGTCTTTAGTGCTGTGATACTTTTGATTACCATCTCTGTTAATTATTTTAAGTTCATTGGTGTGTTAATACTCCTAAAGTTGTGTCCAAGGTTGGGACAAGAACTCGAATACGGGTCATAAAATAAAAGGTTATTTTTCTCGGAAAATCTCCTAAATTTATATTTAGTTTTAAAATGATTCCAAAGTGCATAGTTTTGGCCAAATTGTCACAAGAAAAGTTGTATTCAATGGAAATAAACAGTATATTTGAAAATTTCTCACCTCAGAATCCAACATGGCTGCTACTCGTTTAAAAATGGAGGCTGCACAGTTGAAGAGAGGAAAGCTCTGCAGAGAGTGGTGAAGGCTGCACAGAAGTCTGTTGGAGTCAGTCTCCCCACCATCACAGACATTTATACCTCCAGATGCAGGAAAAGAGCCACCTGCATCATGAAAGACCTCACTCATCCAGCACACTCACTCTTTGCCCCACTCCCCTCAGGACGGAGGTTGAGGAGCATCAAGTGTAGAACCACTAGACTGAGGAACAGCTTCTACCCTGAGGCTGTTAGACTCATGAATAAATAAAAATAAAATAAAAAATAAACACTGCAAAATATCACATCATGCTGATGCTGATCTGTTTTCTTGTTGCTGTGTTCATCTGTGACCATCTGCTCATACAGACTCATGTTCGTGCTGCTGTTTATTCCCACTATATTAGGCTTAGTGTATTACTAGTTGATGTTTTTCTTAGTTAATTCTAGATGTTATTACTGTTTTTCTCTTTCATTTGTTGTTGGATGTAACTGGGACCTCGTGTACATAATCTCGTTTTCATCACATGTACCACATGCGGTGCAAATGACAATAAAGACTCTCTGACTCTGACTCTGAAAAAAAAGTGGTGGTATCAGAAGGAATACTGTATACCAGTTATTTACATTTCTGTTAGCTTGTACATCATTAGAAGACAGAGTCCTTTACATCCTTTTAGAGAATATGTGGCCACAGTGTTTGTATGTGTAAAATGCACAGAAATGTATGGATAGTAGCTTGTGTCGCTAACGGCAGTTAGCCTGGTCACTGAGTACAAACGACTGAGAAAATCTCACAGATTTTCTGATAAGTATCCTAAATTCTGAAGAACATGAAACATAAATTTAGCTACAAACAAATACTAACCAAAATTCCACTTTACAATTGTAAAGGATTATGAGGAGGTCAATATTAATACTGACCTCTTTACCTTAATTAATTTACTCATTCAGATTGAATAGTAATTTCACGGATTCTTTCTTTTTCAGTTTACCCAATATTTCTGTGATCTTTCTGATGGATAAATAAATAAAGCCATTAAGTGACAGAGAACGTTGACTTTAGCTTGGTATGCCAGGAGACACTACCATTTATTTATAATAAATCAACTAAAATCAACATCATTACACTTGATTGACATGATTTCACTTTCTTTCAATTTAACACGTCAGCACATTTAAATTGCAACACAACAGACATAAATACAGGATGTTAACATATTTAGTCTGAGGCTCTACTACTTAAATAGTTTCCAGCTTAGAATTGAGGGAAAGGAGATAGGAGGAAAGATGGAGAGATGGTTTAAAGGAAATTGTCTTGAGCATGTTACCAGAAGTGACACTTCCCATCCGACTTCTGCTAAAATCCAGGTACGTTTGTAAACAGCTCTTTACCTTCGACGACGAGTCTGATAAAGAGATGACACCAGCCTTTCAGATGCACAGAGTCCTTCAGGCCCAGCACGTCCGAGCTGGTTCTCGTTTACGTTTTCAACGTCTCCTGGTTTCGCGTTGGTCATCAGAAAATGCGTCAGCTCCTGGCCTCTGACTTCAAGATAACTATTCCAGGAAGGAATAAACAAAGTTTTGAGCTTACGCTCGTTCTAAGTGGACTCATAACAGCATGTTATTAGTCCTTAACTGGATGACGTGTCCTTAGCGTGTGACTAAACGTCCATCCAGCTCTTTGGGAAAAGTTCACATCTCTTGACGTTCCCAGCAGACTCAAAACATTCCAGCTTAGCTTAGAACTTTAAGAAAGAACTCTGAGATGAGAGAGACTTGTCTCTTTTTCATTGGTCCGTGGACCAGCGAGGAGTTCACTTGTTGTTATCAAGATTCAAGGTGAAATTCAAAGCAGAGTGAAAATGTTTTGGAAAGACAGAGAGTGCTGGAGCCCTTCTCATGAAAACAACGGATTAACTGTCTTCTGACTTTCTAAACAAAACGGCCGGGTCTCTCTGACCCGAGTCTTCAACTTTCACCCAGCAGTGGACACAGTGATGTGCAGAAGTGACACAGTTTAACTCTACAGAATAACACAGCTTAAAAGCACACATCATGAAAATGACAAAAGTTATTCTTTTGATTACATTAGAATAAAATCAAAGATAGAAATAGTCTCTTTTGGTGACTATGTTCTCAGATTACAACTAATGGAATAATTTGTAGTAAATGTCTTGCTTTACTGAGAGGTCAGTAAAGGTCATCTCTGGAACAGTTCAAAAATACACAGGTGTATCAAAGTGGACACGGTCATGCCCACTACACAATTGTTATGTTTATTTGTTAACCAACATAAAAATGTGGGTATAAACTGTACAAATGTACAGAATTAGATTTCTGAAATGTTTTTTTTTATGTTGGTGACATTACAGCCACCACACGAAAACACAGTTACGGTAATAAAACAGCTTTGACTGAAAAACCTGCTGAGTTATTGGTTGCTAAGGGGATTCCCGCCCTTTTTATTTTTTAGGGGAGGAGCAAACTAGCACTAAATGAGAGCACTGCTAACAGCACCACTTTTTGATCAGTGAGGGGGAAAAACAAGCTTAACTAAAACTTGAGTCTAAAAAAAAATACATTTGTCAAAAACGAGTCAAAACAAAAAAATAAAAATTGAGCTATATCTGCGGTGGGCGGTGGCCACATGTTAAAAGCAATCAAACTAGGGTTTTCTTCAAGCTAGATGGTTTAAAAAAAAAACTCCTCACTCCTCAACTCAAATATGTATACTGTATAGTATATATATATATATTTCATTCAACCTTGATTTAAACAGATAAGTTACATTGAACCTCGACTCATTTACAAGTGAGATCTGGACAGACAATAAAAGTGGTGAAAAATGACACATGGGTTTGGAGACAAAAAAAATTCCTAACACATTTTTGACCTCTGTTTGAAGGTTAAAAATGTGTTAATGAAAAAAAGTCTTGCACATAACGCCGACATTACGCAGAGGGAGCGGGGGACTCAAAGGCGGTTTGAGCAGCCAGCTCATCTGTGCACACTCATGGGGGGGAGGGGGGGCTGCTGAGGTCGGCTAGAGGCGAGAGTCCTGAAATGATGACAGAATGTTTATTCAGCTGTGCTCCTCTGAAAAGTCTGTGGAATTCCTCAGAAGCAGGTTTGAGAGGGGGAAAGCGCCAGGTTTACAAAACTTATCAGGCGTGTTGAGATAAGACGGCCTATCAAGGCCAGTTGGGGAGCCAAATTTCAGATAAACACTATATTGTTTTGGGAACAGGCAGAACTTTAATGACATCTACCTTCAGTCTGTGTCGGTCCACTCTCTTCCAAAAATGTCCAAATTAAAATGACCACACCAATGGAACGTGCCTGAAAAAAATCCCTGAGATCTAATCCATACAGACAAAAGTCTGGGTTTTCGAGACATGAACCAAGCCATCATGTAATGCCTCTTTTCCACCGCTCGGCTCGGCTCGGGTTGGATCGGCTCAGATCGGCTCAGTTCGGGTCGGTCGGGTCACATCTATATTCTGTTTCCACAGCTTTTTTGTACCCCTTCTGTGGGCGGGGTCCAGAATCCTACTCGTCTTACCACATGGTGGCAGTAGTGTTCCCTCAAGCTATTTACTAGTAGCCACCACTAGAAGAAGAACACAATAAAGGCTTTGACAGAATGTTGTGAAAGAGATGTCATGCTATAATGAGTACCTCATGAGCTGTAATCTTTAAACCCAATTCATAATCCTACCTTGTTGCCTTCTTTAAACCCATGTATTTTCCAATTTAGTATTTTTACAATAAAGATGTATTAAAAACATATTTTATTATTTAGTTATGCACAAGGTGCTTGATAAAGTTGCAAAACCATATTTGTCTGAGCTGCTTCAACCTTCCTGCCCTCCCCGATCTCAGATCAGCTGAGCAGTTGCTGCTGACAGTCCTCAAAACTTTTTAAATCTTATTTAAAAACACACATTTATTCCTTGGCTTTTAACACGTGATCTTATATTTTATGGCATTTTAACACACCTGCAGTAAGACTGGTATATGTATTTATTTTTGTATGCTTTTTATAGTTTTTAATTAACTTGTCTTTTATGTTATTGTACAGCACTTTGGTTGCCACTTTTAATTTTTGACTTTTTTTGTATGACTTCATCCTAGAACCAAATAATTTATAACGTAATAACAGTTGAGCAGATTCTAATAATCTTTATCTTATGATTCTTTAAAGGTCAAATGCAAATGGAAAGTTCTCTTAACTTCCAGTATGGATTTAAACACTATACACACTTCACATTGTAAAATAAGTTTAGGAAATTGAATGTTCCAGGACACCACTTAAGAAAATATAACGTCCATCCATCCATCCATCTTCTTCCGCTTATCCGGGGTCGGGTCGCGGGGGTAGCAGCCTAAGTAGGGAGGCCCAGACTTCCCTCTCCCCAGCCACTTGGAGCAGCTCCTCCGGGGGAATCCCAAGGCGTTCCCAGGCCAGCCGAGAAACATAGTCCCTCCAGCGCGTCCTGGGTCTTCCTCTGGGTCTCCTCCCGGTGGGACATGCCCGGAACACCTCACCAGGGAGGCGTCCAGGAGGCATCCTAACCAGATGCCCGAGCCACCTCAACTGGCTCCTCTCGATGTGGAGAAGCAGCGGCTCTACTCCGAGTCCCTCCCGGATGACTGAGCTTCTCACCCTATCTCTAAGGGAGAGTCCAGCCACCCTGCGGAGAAAACTCATTTCAGCCGCTTGTATCCGAGATCTTGTTCTTTCGGTCATAACCCAAAGCTCATGACCATAGATGAGGGTGGGAACGTAGATCGATCGGTAAATTGAGAGCTTTGCCTTTTGACTCAGCTCTCTCTTCACCACGACAGACCGGTACAGCGCCCGCTTCACTGCGGACGCTGCACCTATCCGCCTATCGATCTCACGCTCCAGTTTTCCCTCATTCGTGAACAAGATCCCGAGATACTTAAACTCCTCCACTTGGGGCAGGACCTCCTCCCCGACCCGGAGAGGGCATGCTACCCTTTTCCGGCTCAAGACCATGGCCTCGGATTTGGAGGAACTGATCCTCATCCCGGCCGCATCGCATTCAGCTGCAAACCGCTCCAGCGAAAGCTGTAGATCACGAGCTGATGAAGCCAATAGGACCACATCATCTGCAAAAAACAGAGAAGCGATTCTAAGGTCACCAAAACGGATCCTCTCAACACCTTGGCTGCGCCTAGAAATTCTGTCCATAAAAGTTATGAACAGAATCGGTGACAAAGGGCAACCTTGGCGGAGTCCAACTCTCACCGGAAACGAGCCTGACTTACTGCCGGCAATGCGGACCAAGCTCTGACACCGGTCGTACAGGGACCTAACAGCCCTTATCAAAGGGCCTGGTACCCCATACTCCCGGAGTACCCCCCACAGAACCCCCCGAGGGACGCGGTCGAATGCCTTCTCCAAGTCCACAAAACACATGTAAACTGGTTGGGCAAACTCCCACGCACCCTCCAGGACCCTGCTGAGGGTGTAGAGCTGGTCCAGTGTTCCACGACCAGGACGAAAACCACACTGCTCCTCCTGAATCCGAGGTTCGACTATCCGACGGACCCTCCTCTCCAGAACCCCTGAATAGACCTTACCAGGGAGGCTTAAGAGTGTGATCCCCCTATAGTTGGAACACACCCTACGGTCCCCCTTTTTAAATAGGGGAACCACCACCCCAGTCTGCCAATCCAAGGGAACTGCCCCCGATGTCCACGCGATATTGCAGAGTCGCGTAAGCCAACACAACCCTACAACATCCAGAGCCCTAAGGAACTCCGGGCGAATCTCATCCACCCCCGGAGCCTTGCCACCGCGGAGCTTTTTAACCACCTCGGCGACCTCAGCACCAGAGATCGGAGAACCCGACCCAAAGTCCCCAGGCTCTGCTTCCTCAGTGGAAGACGTGCCAGTAGGATTGAGGAGGTCTTCGAAGTATTCCGCCCACCGACTCACAACATCCCGAGTTGAGGTCAGCAGCACGCCACCTCCACCATAAATGGTGTTGGTCTCGTACCTCTTTCCCCCCCTGAGACGCCGGATGGTGGACCAGAATCGCCTCGAAGCCGTACGGAAGTCATTCTCCATGGCCTCTCCGAACTCCTCCCACGCCCGAGTTTTTGCCTCAGCAACCACCCGAGCCGCATGCCGCTTGGACTGCCGGTACCTATCAGCTGCTTCCGGGGTCCCACAAGCCAAAAAGGCCCAATAGGACTCCTTCTTCAGCCTGACAGCATCCCTCACTGCCGGTGTCCACCACCGGGTTCGAGGGTTGCCACCTCGACAGGCACCAACAACCTTGCGGCCACAGCTCCGATAAGCTGCCTCGACAATAGAGGCGCGGAACACGGCCCACTCGGACTCCATGTCCCCCGCCTCCCTCGGAACGTGTTCAAAGCTCTCCCGGAGGTGGGAGTTAAAGCTCCGTCTTACGGGAGACTCTGCCAGACGTTCCCAGCAGACCCTCACGATACGTTTGGGTCTGCCAGGTCTGACCGGCATCCTCCCCCACCATCGGAGCCAACTCACCACCAGGTAGTGGTCAGTAGACAGCTCCGCCCCTCTCCTCACCCGAGTGTCCAAGACATGCGGCCGCAGATCAGATGAGACGACAACAAAGTCGATCATCGAACTGCGACCTAGGGTGTCCTGGTGCCAAGAGCACATATGGACACCCTTATGCTTAAACATGGTGTTCGTTATGGACAATCCATGACGAGCACAGAAGTCCAATAACAGAACACCACTCTGGTTCAGATCAGGGGGGCCGTTCCTCCCAACCACACCCCTCCAGGTCTCACTGTCATTGCCCACGTGAGCGTTGAAGTCCCCCAGTAGAACAAGGGAGTCCCCAGGAGGCGCACTCTCCAATACCCCCTCCAAGGACTCCAAAAAGGGTGGGTAGTCTGAGCTGCCGTTTGGTGCATAGGCACAAACAACAGTCAGAGCCCGTCCCCCCACACGTAGGCGAAGGGAGGCTACCCTCTCGTTCACCGGGGTGAACCCCAACGTACAGGCACCAAGATGGGGGGCAACCAGTATGCCCACTCCTGCTCGGCGCCTCTCACCAGGGGCAACTCCAGAGTGGAAGAGTGTCCAACCCCTCTCAAGGAAACTGGTTCCAGAGCCAGAGCCATGCGTTGAGGTGAGTCCGACTATTTCTAGTCGGAACCTCTCAACCTCACACACTAGCTCAGGCTCCTTCCCCACCAGAGAGGTGACATTCCATGTCCCAATGGCCAGCTTCTGTAGCCGAGGATCAGACCGCCAGGGTCCCCGCCCTCGGCCGCCACCCATCTCACATTGCACCCGACCCCTTTGGCCCCTCCCACAGGTGGTGAGCCCATGGGAAGGGGGACCCACGTCTCCTCTTCGGGCTGTGCCCGGCCGGGCTCCATGG
>JBBPBX010020901.1:24691-42911 GCA_038048925.1 Garcialebias charrua | reverse complement strand
TTAAGAAAAAAAAAAAAAAAATGAATGGAAAAGGAGAAAAAGATGATTGTTTGAACAATGAAATGTTGAATGACACTTGTTTTGAATGTACAATGGAATATTATAGAACAAGTCCTGTCACATCCATTATTGCTGTTACAGGAGCCGGAGGTGCCTTGCTGTTTCTGTCATCGTGGATTGACGGAAACCAAATACCTTTGGGCTGTTGGGTCGTTCTGGTGGTGCCACAGATGTCACTCCAATGTGGTGGCTATGGCTGTAGTGAATGGAATCCTGGTCCTGGATGAACCAGACAGCCTACCCAAAGTGCCAGTGGAGGTGTGCGTGACCACTGAAAGCACCTGTAAAGTCATCTGGACCTCGGCGCTGAGGGCTGCACCCTATCTGGCGATAGGGGCAATTCCAGCAGGTGCCACATACCACCCGGTGGTAGCCAAGACGTGGGAACATCTTGACAACGGAACCAGGTTCGTGGCCATTCATCTGTACACCGGGTTGGCGTTGGTCCATGGCCCAGCCTTTGAGGTCACACAAGACCCACCAGAACCTGTGCCAAAGGGGGTGTCTGCCTCGTTGGACACGGGCATGGGAACCAATCCCTCTTTGGCCCCAACGCATGAGGTGACCGTAATCCAAGGCCAAGCTGCAAGTTCACAAGAAATCAACTTGGCTCCATCCCTAGTGGTGGCGACCCCACATCAGAGCCCAGAAGCAACTCCCCTTCGTCCTGAATCCCCTGAGGCTCAATCTGAAACCGAGCCTATGGATGTGGCTTCCCCTGACCAACCCATCCTTGTTCGTGAGTGCACAGAATGCCCAGAGTGCCCAGAAATGTGCGCATTAGAGTCACTGAACCGCTACTTGGAACACTTTGGGAGCAGTGAAGTGGGTCCATCGAGCTCCACTGGGTCCATAGACACCGATTCCTTTGACCAAACCAGTCCTGAAGGGTCAATCCCCACTAACGTGCTGTTAATGGAGGGATTCAACCTAGGCCCAAAGTCCCCAGACGAGTCACTCACGGTCATCCAAGCGCTTCAAGAACAACCACAACAAGTGCCTGATGCTTCTGAATATATGCAATCAGATGAAAGATGGTCTGGAATCGAACCAATCACTCCTGTGGGGTCTCCCATGATTGATGATAGCTCAGACCCTATGTTCACTGTGACCATTCTCCCCTCGCCTGTGCAGAGCCCAGCTCCTGTTCCAGTGGAGGATCGAGATGGAGTCCGTGCATCAGGGCCCGAACGAATCGCTACACCCTCTGTGGAGGAGCCAGAAGAAGACTACGAGCTGCAGGTGTTGGATTCCTGGGATGCAGCTGAGGACGAGAATTGCAACATGGGACCAGGCGACATAGAGGATCCTGAAACTGACCCAGAGTCTCAGAGTGATCTCGATTACGATGAAGACGATGATGTGCTGACCGGGGATGCGATTGACGAAAACAAGGACTGGCTTAAGGTTCAATAAAATGTGTAGATTTTAATTCCAAGGATGGGGTGTCGGATAAGGTGAAGTTAGTGTTGGAATTCAAACCGACACACAGCATTATTATGGTGCAACTCATGAAAAGATGTATTCTGTTCTTATCGGACTTTGCTCTAAAGGTGCAGCTGTAAGGAATATTTAACACAGAAGGAGCCTTATGATAGCACACCACGATAGGTAAACAGCTAGTGCAAGCAACCCATCCATACACACACACAGGCGCGCCCAAAGAAACACAAAAGAACCAGAGGAAAAAGATAGAATAAATAGGAGAAGTTTGACTATGTCTTAAGGTTTACCGAAGAACAGGTTGTGGAAGAAGTTTTGTAGAAAGCCACAATGAGTCACCATGAGTAAACACACACTCGCCCAGACGCACGCTCACACAGACAGGCAGGTTGAGCACAGGGGAGAACCGCAAAGAGATAGAAAGTGAATGATGGTTCAAAAACCTTAGAAAAGCATATAAAATCTGAATATTAGAAACTGTAGTCATAAAGTTAAGATGAAGTTAAGAGAAGTTAACTGTCTTAAGTTTAACAGTTAAGAGTTGTGAAAGGCATGAAGAAAGTCACTTCCTAAAAACAAGCAACCACATTCTCTAATTCATACACGAACATTTTAGCAGGAGCAAAGAGCAGGAGGGAGAAAACATGAGGCAAAAAGACTTTAATATGGTTTTATCTGGACCTGGTTTAACTTTAATGGGTTTTAATAAGTAACTTGTTCTAATCAATACAAGAAAGAGATATATGATTTTTACCAATAATCATGGTAGATGTGTTTTAACTAATATAATCAAGTGAGATGTGTTTTACTTAATATAATCAAGTGAGATATGGTTCTAACCAATATAATCAATTAATGTGACTTTATTAAGATAGAGAGTTAATCATTTTTATGATGGCAATTGTAATGATGTGTTACTATGTTTCAAAGATGGTGATGTGTTACTATGTTTCAAAGATGGTTTTGGGACAAAAGTGATCTCTTGCAAAACACACATGTTGAAAAGTATAACTTGCAAACACTTTACTGGAAAAAGTGATGTAACTAACTGACCGGAGTTGTGTCAAACCCCGGCCCTGATGAATCATCCAGCCTCGAGCACAAAGAGCAAATTCATTTCCTAATAAGGGATCATGTAGCTTCAAGCAGAGATTGCAAGAATAGGACAGAACTGCAGCTCTGCCCAAGCAAGCAAACCTAGCCAATCACAGACTAGCAATCCCCCTCCTCCTAGGGAGAAGGCGGGACTAAGATTTATATTTAAACGCCCTGTTCCTTCAGAAACGGGCTGTCCGAAGTTGTCATGATGCGGTCGAGGAGCTGTACATCAGACACCGAGTAACTGGAGCTGACCTGCTCCACTGAAGACCCAAGGCGTGGTTCAGATCGACTCCGTGCTGACAGGAAGAAGCAAGCGTCCTGGGGAGAGACTTCTTTTCTTTCATTTTTTGAGCTTTAAGGAAAGACTGGATAGTTTTTACCCAGACAGCCAGGACGAAGCAAAACTTGTTTCTTCAGATCAGACCTGCAAGGAGTCAGAGGTGAGCTTCAGTCCCCAGGGACTGAAGGCGACTGCTTCGGGTTTTCCCTCTCGGTCCCCGAGGGACTTTGAGGAATGAAAAGGGATGCCCGCAAGACACCTTACTGAATCCTGGCTTCAGCTAGATTTAAATCAAATCAAATTAAAAGCGGATAAAGCGGAAGCAAATAGACAATTCAATTATCTTAGGGACTCAATGGCTCGAGGTTGCTTGATAATCCGGAGGGCTCTGGGGAGATACATCCACTGGGTAAGATTTTAAGTAAAACTCTAAACCCTGATCCTTAAGGTCAGGAGAGACGTGTGTTTGCAGAAGACCACTCTAACTCTGATTCTTAAAATCAGATGAGATGGAAATGAGTGAGTGTACTCTAAACTCTAGCTCATAAAGCTGGATGAGGAAGTTTCTTATGATTAAGCGCTCTAAGTCTGGTCCATAAGACTGGATGGGTATTGGAAGTGTTAACTGTGTGACATCAATGAGACGACCCTCCGAGCCTCTCCAGCCTGGACTCCAGAAAAGAACCTCCTCAAAGACTCTATGCAGATCGAGCAACTTAACATCAGGTCTGAGGATTGTTTGGTGAATTAATACTTTTACTTTACTTATAATCATAATAATTAATTGTACTGTTATGCTGTAAACGCTGATCCTTCCCTGCAAAATAATTGATTAAAATGAACAAAACGTAAAATTCTTGACTTTTATTCATCATCCACTTGTCCATGGAAATGTAAGTTTGGTTCACAAAGATAACATCAAATGTTAGGAGGTTTTTAAAGGTTAAGCATTAGCACCTATGTTATATTAAAACAATACCCCAGGGTCCGATCTTCTGGATCCTAAAATTTACTGGGTCAGTAACAATAGCCAGCTTAAACAAAGGGGAAGCTTCCGTTAACATGAGCTACCTTATACTAACCTCTCCGGTCCCCGGCTACTAAGGTGGAGAGAGGTATAAGGTGCAAAAGGGGTGGGGCTTATGGAAGCTAGGAAGTGAATTTGCCCAGATGAATTCCCCTATTAACAGCCTTCAGTCGGAAGCTGTCCCAAGTAGCTACAGGTAATACCCGAGCTCCTGGACCAGTTCAATAGACCCTGTTAGCAGGTAGGCTGCAGTGAGGGTGTGTCATGTGCCTTGTGACTACCTCGCTGATCTAGGAAAGCGAACACACCTTATAACACTTACTTTCTTGTTGACCTATACGGTGTCTGGAAATCTCCGCCAACCAGACCCTGACAGCACCATGAACAGAGGAAGCTGGCCAGAGACAAACCCACTGGACTTTCTGTCATATTTACCGTGCCTCGCAACTGCGCTCTGTTCGGAGGTCATCAAGAGCAGGTATGGGAAGAATGGGTTTTCGACACCATAATGATGGGGATTTTAAACCCTTGTTACCTTAATAAAAAACACACAAGATAAACAAGAGATACACAGTGTTAAAACAGACAAACAAACTTTGCAAAGGGGAAGGCTTTTTAATGTCTTTTGAAACTTAGTTTGGTGTCAAATACATTGTCCAGCACAATTCCGAATTGTACTGGACATGACAAGCTATTTAAACAAGAAGGAGGTGGAGTTGACAAGTTCTGACGTCTTACAGATAAAACAAACAAGTCGTGGTTCTGATCTAACAAGAACATCTTATCCAAACATTGTCAAGGCTAGAAGACTGTCTTTTCTGTATCAAGGAGCAAAGCAAACAAACATGTTTGTACTATCAAATATAAGTGTTTGAAGGGAACAGAGAATATTTGATATAGGTGAGCTGGGTTATAATTATTGGGTCAGAGTAATTAGTTTTAGATGATAAATGTTGAACATCTCCATCAACACCCCTCTCAAACCATCTGTGCTCTCGGTCCAAAATTTGCACATTCTGGTCCTCAAAAGAGTGACCCTTGTCCGTGAGGTGGAGGTGAACAGCTGAGTTTTGTCCAGAGGAGGTTGCTCTCCTGCGTTGGGACATTCTTTTGTGGATGGGCTGCTTAGTTTCTCCAATGTAGCGTCTGGACAGTCCTCGCTGCACTGGACTGCATACACTACACCACTCTGTTTGTGTGTGGGTGTTTTGTCCTTAGGATACACCAGCCTCTGTCTGAGAGTTATGCTGGGTTTGAAATGTACTGGGATGTTGTGTTTGTTGAAAATCCTTCTGAAATTCTCTGAGACTCCAGCAACATGAGGAATGACAATGTTTTTTGTCTGTTAGTCTTTTTCTGTTCATTATTATGTTTAGCAGATTTCCTCGCTGACTTGACAAAGTTGGGATATCCACATGTTTGCAGAGATTTGTTGATGTGTTTCTGTTCCTTTTTCTTCCCTTCTGTCCTTGTGGGGATGTGTTCTGCCCGATGCTGTAATGTTCTGATGACAGAAAGTGTGTGCTCCAGTGGATGGTGAGAGTCAAACAGAAGATACTGGTCTGTGTGGGTTGGTTTTCTGTAAACTTAAATATTAAGACTGTCCTCTCCCTCCATATGTACCAAACAGTCCAAAAAAGGCAGCTTGTTGTCGTTTGCATCCTCTCTGGTGAACTTGGTGTTGTTGTCGACCGAGTTAATGTGTCTGGTGAACGCTTCCACCTCCCTGGCTTGGATTTTGACCCAGGTATCATCCACATATCGGAACCAATGGCTTGGAGTTGTCCCCTCATAGGAGTTTAAGGCTCTCTGTTCCACTTCCTCCATGTAAAGGTTGGCAACAATGGGTGACACTAGAGATCTCATGGCACAGCCGTGCTTCTGTCTGTAAAAACAGTCATTGAACTTGAAATAGGTGGTGGAGAGGCAGAGATCCAGCAGGGTGCAGATGTGGTCTGGGGTGAAGTTGGTCCTTTTGTCCAAATCCTTGTCCTGTAGAAGTCGTTTTTTGACGGTTTCTACTGCTTCATAAATGGGTATGCATGTGAACAGAGAAGTCACATCATATTATACAAGAGTTTCTCCTGGGGCAAGCTTCAAATGTTGAACTTTGTTGGAAAATTCAATGGAGTTCTTTATATGATGGGGTGTGTTTCCAACAAGAGGAGCTAAAATACCAGCCAGATGTTTAGCAACATTGTATGTCACTGAGTTCATGCTGCTCACAATGGGTTTGAGAGGTGTATCTTCTTTGTGTATTTTTGGAAGTCCGTACAGACAGGGAGTGGCCTCCCCCGGGTACAATCTATAATACAATGATCGATTGATTGTTTTCTCCTTTTTGAGTTTTTGCAGATAATCAGTGACTTTCTTTTTAAAGGTGTTAGTTGGATACCTCTTCAAGGGCTCATAGGTGTTATTGTCACTCAGTAGTGTGGTTATTTTCTCCTGATAATCAGCTGTGTTGAGTATTACTGTGCATCTTCCTTTGTCCGCTGGTAAAATGGTGATGTTTTGGTCTTGGCTGAGTGATGTTATAGCTTTCCTTTCCTGCGGTGTAAGATTTGAGGGAGGCAGTTTGGAACTGGAGAGGGTAGCTGATATTTTCATCCGAAGTTGTTCAGCCTCTGTTTATGTCAAATTGTTGTTGTTAATCGCAGATTCAGTGGCTGTGATTAGTTCCACAAGCTCGGGGATAGCGTGATCCTCCAGGAAGCATTTCAACTGGGACTCAACTATTTTCTCTAGAAGTTTAGATACAAATGGGAGTCTGGAGACAGACCTGAAGTTGGATGCTACTGAGTGGTCAAGGTTTAGGAGGCACTTTTATTGGCAGGGGTTTTCTCACTGTTGCCCATATTGTCTGTTCACCATAATCTATAATCGCGTCAAAGCGGTTTATAAAATCTTGGCCAACCAAAAATGGGAATGAGTCAAGTGTAGACACAAATACTGGGTGGCATAGTGTCATTTCGCCAATCTGCATGTGAACCATAGCTATAGCTGTCAGGGTTGTTCTCGTCTCTGCGAGGCCCTGTAGTTCAATAGCACATTTCTCAAAGGGCATTTGCCTGTCAACACCGTTAGCGGCGGTCCTTAGCTCCTCGAACAGTTTGGCTGACATAATAGTTATGTCTGCACTGCCGTCCAGGAGGGCTTCACGCGCAAGGACCCCTTCCAGTGTGATTGGCAGGTAAGCTTTCTTAGCTACCCCCTTTTCATAAAGTTACACAGAATCCTTACAGGTCTTGGCACACGTTTCTGCTCACGTGTACCTCTGTCCGTGTAATTTTGTTTACTGTCAGTATCTTGGTGGCTGTAAACATCTTGACCTTCAGGATGTTGTTATGTGTCAGCAATTTGTTTGCCAACATCCATGGCAATGTTGTTATTAGTGTACGCTGAGTTATTTGTGTACTCTGAGTTATCAAAGACAATGCCACTCATTGAACCAGGTTGGTCATCCTCACACCAACTTATGTCCACTATCTCATCAGAGCTTAGAGGTTTGGTGCCTTTTTTCTGGAACTTTTGTGACCTTTTGCTTGTCCAGGACTGTCTCGTCTGAGGTGCAAGGGCAGGGCCTTTGCTCGTTGTAAACCACAGGGGGTCTCTTAAAGAGCGGACACCTACTGTTTGTGGTTTTTTGCTTATCTCGGACTGTTTCGTCCGAGGTGCAAGGACAGGGCCTTTGCTCGGTGTAAACCATAGGGGGTCACTTAAAGAGCAGACACCTACCGTTTGTGTTTTTTTGCTTATCTCGGAATGTTTCGTCCGAGGTGCAGGGACAGGAGCAGGGCTCCTCCTTTTAAACCATAATGGGTCTCTGTTCCAGCTAGCACCAACATTTCGTGGTTTGTTAGTTTGACAATCATGTTTTTTCTCACCTATTTTAGGAGAGGAAGTTGATGAACTTGTCCCTTCCAGCTCCAGCGAGTGAAATTTGACCTTTCCAACAGGGTTTGGTTTGAACCAAATCGGGTCATTGCTTTGTCTGTGAGCTTCAAAAACATTTATACAGCACACCGTTTTATTTTTGTTTCTCCAATCTCACGTTGTAACTCAAGGCTGTTTTGGTGAAGTTCTTCTCTTCATCGAATGATCTTCTGCCTTAATACTTCAAGCTTTGATGTGGTCAGCTCTAAAGCTTCATCAAAATTTTCATCTTCCATATTTGTTTTGATTTTTGTCAAAATTAATAAGAGATGCTTGTAGTTTGTTAATTTAAATATTTCCTTATTTAAAATAAACTAGAGTTATTAATTGTACACAGAATAACATTAAAAATGTCATTTTCAACTAAAAGTGTACATATGTGTACACCAATTCTGTATAAAATGCAGAGATGTGAAGAGCTTAATGTGGGAATGCTACGTTCTCCATCATTTTGTTCTTTGATTTAATTTGAAAATCAAATAGAAGATGCTTTTTTGAATGTTATTTTAAATCTCTTCAATATTTAAAATAAGCAAAACATGTTTGTCTGTACCTCTGTTATTCTAAAATCTGTATTTAGAGTCCCCTCCCTGGGCTGCCACCTTACCGTGGTGGAGGGGTTTGAGTGTCCCAATGATCCTAGGAGCTATGCTGTCAGGGGCTTCATGCCCCTAGTAGGGTCACCCAAGGCAGACAGGTCCTAGGTGAGGGACCAGACAAAGTGCAGCCCGAAGACCCCAATGATGAGTACAATAAATGGACAAAATGTTCCCTCGCCCGGACGCGGGTCACCGGGGCCCCACTCTGGAGCCAGGCCCGGAGGTGGGGCACGTTGGCGAGCGCCTGGTGGCCGGGCTTTCACCCATGGAGCTCGGCCGGGCACAGCCCGAAGAGGAGACGTGGGTCCCCCTTCCCATGGGCTCACCACCTATGGGAGGGGCCAAAGGGGTCGGGTGCAATGTGGGATGGGTGGTGGCCGAGGGCGGGGACCCTGGCGGTCTGATCCTCGGCTACAGAAGCTGGCCATTGGGACATGGAATGTCACCTCTCTGGTGGGGAAGGAGCCTGAGCTAGTGTGTGAGGTTGAGAGGTTCCGGCTAGAAATAGTTGGACTCACCTCAACGCATGGCTCTGGCTCTGGAACCAGTTTCCTTGAGAGGGGTTGGACACTCTTCTACTCTGGAGTTGCCCCTGGTGAGAGGCGCCGAGCAGGAGTGGGCATACTTGTTGCCCCCCATCTTGGTGCCTGTACGTTGGGGTTCACCCCGGTGAACGAGAGGGTAGCCTCCCTTCGCCTACGTGTGGGGGGACGGGCTCTGACTGTTGTTTGTGCCTATGCGCCAAACGGCAGCGCAGATTACCCACCCTTTTTGGAGTCCTTGGAGGGGGTATTGGAGAGTGCGCCTCCTGGGGACTCCCTTGTTCTGCTGGGGGACTTCAACGCTCACGTGGGCAATGACAGTGAGACCTGGAGGGGTGTGGTTGGGAGGAACGGCCCCCCTGATCTGAACCCGAGTGGTGTTTTGTTGTTGGACTTCTGTGCTCGTCATGGATTGTCCATAACGAACACCATGTTCAGGCATAAGGGTGTACATATGTGCTCTTGGCACCAGGACACCCTAGGTCGCAGTTCGATGATCGACTTTGTTGTCGTCTCATCTGATCTGCGGCCGCATGTCCTAGACCAGGGGTGCCCAACCTTTTTTGAACCAAGGGCTACTTTTGAAGTTGGCAGTTTGCCGAGGGCTACTCGTCCAGTCTCAGTATCAAAAAACATAATTTTTCATCTCTCTACTCCTCACTTCTTTAAAGTAAATAAAACAGAACGTAATGTGTTGCTAGTTTTATTTAATTAAAGTATTTTATCAAAGTAAAAGAACACAATATTTGAAAAGCACACCATATTTTTTAAAGAAACGAATAAACAACTGAACTGAACAATATAAAACTCACTCATTAACACACTGAACTATTTACAAAAAGTTACAAAGGTGCAGATTTACAAATCTCCAACAATTTCAAACCTCAATAAAACCTAAATATCAAAACTAGGCAGCTGCTCTGTGCAGCAGGATGGTGTGTCATCTGCAGGTGCTGCAGTCCCTCACTGGTCCAGAATGCTGGCTTCAAAGGGCCATTCAGAGTTCCACCTGGTTATAAGACAAGACACACACACACACACACACACACACACACACACACATTAGGTACAGAAAATGAAGGGCACACCCAAACTGCAAAATAAATAAATAAATAAATAACACTAGCTAGCTAACTAGTCTGGTCTAAAATTTAATAAAAAAACAACATACAGACACATTGTGACAAGTCTATAGGAGACAATTTTTATGCAAGCTGTATAAAATAAATGTGTCTCTACCTTAGTGGGACTTCTGACACTGAGAGGAGGAGGCCAGGGTCTCATAGGCAGGGCAGTATGAGGTGGTTGCAAGGCGCAGGCAGGTCTCCAGATGATCATCAGTCATTGTGGATCTGGTTTTGGACTTGATGATTTTCATGTGTGAAAAAGCAGACTCACACAGGTAGGTCGATCCAAAAAGTGCTGTTAAGTTCAAAGCACATCTTCGGATGTTAGGATACTTTTCTTCTGACAGCAGACTCCAGAACTCTCCATTCACGCCAGGTGATGCTCTGGATTTGATCCCAATGTCATTTTGCAGAGTCAACACCTCATTTTCAACACCAGAGCTGTCCAGCTGAAACACGGACACCAATTTGGACACAATGTCATCCACATCAACATTTCCAAAAGGATAACACATGTAGCTGGTAACAGGCTCGATGGAGGAAAAGTCAGTAAATCGTCTCTCAAATTCTGCTGAGATGCTCTGAACCTGCTTAGAATAGTGTGCACTGTCCAGTTGTGTGACCTCTTTCCCTTGGCGCTGTAGCTCTGCCTTCATGTGTGGGAAGTTTTGCAGGTCCCTGCGTTGCAGCCGACTTGTGAGCAGTTGCAGCCTGCTTTTGAAGGTGCTCACAGAACTGATCATGTGAATTATGTTTTTGTCCTTTCCCTGAAGCTCCAAATTCAGTTCATTGAGCAGGCTGGTGAGATCTGTGAGGAAGGCTAAATCCAAAAGCCACTGGGTGTCCTCGAGTTTTGAATGTCCACCATGACCTGACAGCTTCAGAAAATCCCTGATCTCAGGCAACAGCTCAATGAATCTGGCCAGAAATTTACCTCTGCTTAGCCACCTGACGTCCATGTGCAGCAGCAGGTCTGTGTGGTCTGCTCCTGCCTCCTCCAAGTGAGCCCGGAACAACCTCCTCTGCAGACTCCTGGCCCTTATAGAGCACACAGTTTTCATGGCAACATCCATCACTTCCTTCATGTTTAAAATCTTCCCACACAGGGCCTGTTGGTGTATGATGCAGTGATAGTTCAAAATGTCTGGGAAAGCATCATTCTGCTTGCAGAGTGCAACAAATCCACTGGTGTGACCGGTCATTGCTGGAGCACCATCAGTTGTTATAGAAATTAGTTTATAGAGGGGCAAGTTGCTTTTATTAACAAACTCCATAAACACATTAAAAATATCTTCTCCTCTTGTGTGTCCCTTCAAAGGCAAGATGGTGAGCAGCTCCTCTTTTGCACTCATGTCTGCAAAGGCCATTCTGATAAAAACACACAGCTGTGCTGTGTCCACCATGTCTGTTGACTCATCAAACTGAAGAGAGAAACACTCACATTGTTGCACGTTCTTTTTTAGCTGCTCCTCCACATCAAAAGCCATTCCCTCACATCGTCGTGTCACTGTTTGTCTGGACAACTGCATGTCTTTAATAGCAGCTACGATCTCACTTTTATTTTTAAAATCGTGAAAAAGTGCATCTGCAGCCTCAATAAACGCTTCTTTCATAACTTCTCCATCACTGAACGACTTCTTATGTTGAGCCAGGATGCGGCTAACACGGTAGGAGGCGATTGTAGCTGCCTTACCTTTCGTGCTGGGCCGAGTGAAGATCGATTGCTGGGCTGCAAGCTTGTGTTTTAGCTCCCGCACTTTGTGAGTCCGTAAAGAACTTTTAGGAGGGAAATCTGCATCAAAACGTTTGTGCATCGTCTTGAAATGCCGCTCCAAGTTGCACTTTTTGGGCAAGGCAACGCTCGAATTACAGATGAGGCAAATAGACTTTGAATTAGAATAAACAAAAAAATAATCCTCCTCCCATTCTGTGTGAAAATAGTAAGTTTTCGTTTGCTTCTTCGCTAGTTTTCCTTCCATGTTTTCTGCGTACGTACTGACATTCACTCTTCAGCGGTCTCACTGCTGTCTTAAAGTCTCGTCAGTCATCGCGAGACTGTGTCTGTGAGCATACAAGATGGGGAGGGCTGAGGAAAGCGTTGGTGCGCATTGGCATATAGTCATTCCTCCCTCCACCCCTTCTGCCGGAGTTAGAATGAAGCTGAGCAGCGGCCACCACTTCTGCCGGAGTTAGAATGAAGCTTAGCAGCGGACATTTCACCTTGTTAACAGCTGAGAGCCGGCTCGTCAGCTGTTAGAGCAAGGTTGAGCTTCGCGGGCAACTGGGAACCAGCTGGCGGGCAACCGGTCGCCCGCGAGCGACTGGTTGGGCACACTTGTCCTAGACACTCGGGTGAAGAGAGGGGTGGAGCTGTCAACTGACCACTACCTGGTGGTGAGTTGGCTTCGATGGTGGGGGAGGATGCCGGTCAGACCTGGCAGATCCAAACATATTGTGAGGGTCTGCTGGGAACGTCTGGCAGAGTCTCCCGTAAGGCGGAGCTTTAACTCCCACCTCCGGGAGAGCTTTGAACACGTTCCGAGGGAGGCGGGGGACATTGAGTCCGAGTGGGCCATGTTCCGTGCCTCTATTGTCGAGGCAGCTTATCAGAGTTGTGGCCGCAAGGTTGTTGGTGCCTGTCGTGGTGGCAACCCTCGAACCCGGTGGTGGACACTGGTGGTGAGGGATGCTGTCAGGCTGAAGAAGGAGTCCTATTGGGCTTTTTTGGCCTGTGGGACCCCGGAAGCAGCAGATAGGTACCGACAGTCCAAGCGGAATGTGGCTCGGGTGGCTGCTGAGGCAAAAACTCGGGCGTGGGAGGAGTTCAGAGAGGCCATGGAGAATGACTTCCGTACGGCTTAGAGGCGATTCTGGTCCACCATCCGGCGTCTCAGGGTGGGAAAGCGGTATGCGACCAACACCATTTATGGTGGGGATGGCGTGCTGTTGACCTCAACTTGGGATGTTGTGAGTCGGTGGGCGGAATACTTCAAAGACCTCCTCAATCCTACTGGCACGTCTTCCACTGAGGAAGCGGAGCCTGGGGACTTTGGGTTGGGCTCTCCAATCTCTGGAGCTGAGGTCACAGAGGTGGTTAAAAAGCTCCACGGTGGAAAGGCTCCGGGGGTGGATGAGATTTGCCCTGAGTTCCTTAGGGCTCTGGATGTTGTGGGGTTGTGTTGGCTTACGCGACTCTGCAATATCGCGTGGACATCGGGGGCAGTTCCCTTGGATTGGCAGACTGGGGTGGTGGTTCCCCTATTCAAAAAGGGGGACCGTAGGGTGTGTTCCAACTATAGGGGGATCACACTCTTAAGCCTCCCTGGTAAGGTCTATTCAGGGGTTCTGGAGAGGAGGGTCCGTCGGATAGTCGAACCTCGGATTCAGGAGGAGCAATGTGGTTTTCGTGCTGGTCGTGGAACACTGGACCAGCTCTACACCCTCAGCAGGGTCCTGGAGGGCGCGTGGGAGTTTGCCCAACCAGTTTACATGTGCTTTGTGGACTTGGAAAAGGCATTCGACCGCGTCCCTCGGGGGGTTCTGTGGGGGGTACTCCGGGAGTATGGGGTACCAGGCCCATTGATATGGGCTGTTAGGTCCCTGTACGACCGGTGTCAGAGCTTGGTCCGCATTGCCGGCAGTAAGTCAGGCTCGTTTCCAGTGAGAGTTGGACTCCGCCAAGGTTGCCCTTTGTCACCGATTCTGTTCATAACTTTTATGGACAGAATTTCTAGGCGCAGCCAAGGTGTTGAGAGGATCCGTTTTGGTGGCCTTAGAATCGCTTCTCTGTTTTTTGCAGATGATGTGGTCCTATTGGCTTCATCAGATCGTGATCTACAGCTTTCGCTGGAGCGGTTTGCAGCCGAGTGTGATGCGGCCGGGATGAGGATCAGTTCCTCCAAATCCGAGGCCATGGTCTTGAGCCGGAAAAGGGTAGCATGCCCTCTCCGGGTCGGGGATGAGGTCCTGCCCCAAGTGGAGGAGTTTAAGTATCTCGGGGTCTTGTTCACGAATGAGGGAAAACTGGAGCGTGAGATCGATAGGCGGATAGGTGCAGCGTCCGCAGTGAAGCGGGCGCTGTACCGGTCTGTCGTGGTGAAGAGAGAGCTGAGTCGAAAGGCAAAGCTCTCAATTTACCGATCGATCTACGTTCCCACCCTCATCTATGGTCATGAGCTTTGGGTTGTGACCGAAAGAACGAGATCTCGGATACAAGCGGCTGAAATGAGTTTTCTCCGCAGGGTGTCTGGACTCTCCCTTAGAGATAGGGTGAGAAGCTCGGTCATCCGGGAGGGACTCGGAGTAGAGCCGCTGCTTCTCCACATCGAGAGGAGCCAGTTGAGGTGGCTCGGGCATCTGGTTAGGATGCCTCCTGGATGCCTCCCTGGTGAGGTGTTCCGGGCATGTCCCACCGGGAGGAGACCCAGAGGAAGACCCAGGACACGCTGGAGGGACTATGTTTCTCGGCTGGCCTGGGAACGCCTTGGGATTCCCCCAGAGGAGCTGCTCCAAGTGGCTGGGGAGAGGGAAGTCTGGGCCTTCCTACTTAGGCTGCTACCCCCGCGACCTGACCCCAGATAAGCAGAAGAAAATGGATGGATGGATGGATGGATGTATTTAGAGTAAACAAGAGTGTTTGTTTTTCATAGAACAATTTTAAAGATGTGTATTTCCCAATAAAAATGCTAACATTTTATGATGTTTTTAGAACTCCTCTCTTAAACGTCTTTTAACAAACAGGTGGCAGGTTCAAGTCTTAATGTTATCACGAGGTGACCGTAATTACTCTTCATGGCCGCTATAGCGGCGTTGTTGACTCCCGTTAGCTTAGCCATAACTCAACCATTAGCTTGCGAGTAGCATCAAACAATTCGGTAAAAATATCAACATTGGAAAGATTTAGAGCCTGTACGTGATAATCGCTCGAACCTCATTCTTGTCAGAGACAAATCTGTGTGACTAGACAGTTTAGATGGCTTAAATTGAGTTTTTAAACTTTTAGTGAAATCTCCGTTCTCCTTGTTGGTACAAATTGTACAAGACCTAAAGCAGCACCGGAAATGACAACAAAAGTGGGCTGGTCGCAACGGCGTGCATCCCCACTTCAGCAAATCAGCGCTAGCTTTACAGATACAAGAGTGACTGACAAATCAAAGCTCTCATTCTTCATTCAGCTTCTTGTTTCATCCAATCACAGCTCATAAACAGACATGTTATGGCACGTAGCTTTAATGTTACCTTAGCACAATTTAGGACCCTTATACAACTCATAAACGCTTCAAAATACCTTTCAAAAATTCTGAAAAATGTGGCAAGCACATTTAGATATGGACAACAGCTACGCTTAGTAACCCAGCATTGCTACTGTTGAAAACAACACAGACTCTCTCTGAGCCGCTTCAAGGTCGGTTCTGTCCACTTTTTAAAGGAGCAGAAATCGGGTCTTAACAGAACCCATCCGACAACGTTCTAACAGTAATATGCTTCTTTGACCTGCTCTAAAATATAAAAACACCACACACAGCAATCTTGTAGATGTTAATAATAGCTTCTAAAAATGACTCTGGTCATTTTGCTGTGAGATCGCCCCAGCTTGTGAACAACGTTATCTGGACCGGGTCTTTATCAGAACCAACAGACACTTGCGTGACAAATCCCCACCAAAACTACTTATAACGTTTAAAAAGTTGAACAAATAACAATTTCAGCTTCAAATGTCAGTACACGCACTTCTGCTATGTCTAGAACACTCTCAGCCAAAAATTATCTTTAGAGTTAAAAATTGGATATTATGCAAGCATGACGTAGTTCATGAGAGATCACAGATTTATGAATAATCCTTTAATTAGAAAACTCGTACAAGGCCACCAGACTCTTTAACAATTTTTAACAACTTTATTTCAACAAAGACAAAAGTGTAAACAAAATGATTACAAGTCAAATCTGGAGAATTGCCTGTGTCCCTCGTCTCAGCAGTTCTGGGTCAATTCTTGGACAATTCTGAGAAAAACAGGAGCTGCCCTCTGCTATACATAGTTCCCACACACGTGACCGGTATTGCGCAATACCGGGTTTTCTGCCATATGTTTAGGCAGATGCGAGGAAGATAGCTTATAGATAGACCAGAGCTCAGTATATTGATACTCTTGACCAACAGCAAGATATTGGCATAAAATAGCTGTGGTCAGAGTTGAACCATATGAGGTGAAGAAAGAAATTATGTCCGACGAAACGGACAAGTTGTCACCGAGAAGTTACTCTATCGTTAATTATTTAGTGAACACGAGGAGTGCCTTTAACGGAGGAGCTTCACAGCTTTAAATCCATGGATGCTTATAATCAGTAACAGATTTGTGAAGGACATCCAAATTCTTCATGTTAAGAAAGTTCTGGTGACTGGCAGAGTAAGTAGTGACAATAATATACACGTACCTGTAGATGTCCTTCATAGCTACTTTGTACAAACTACATCAGCTAAGCGAATCTTTGCTCTGCTCTCCTGCACTGGTGTCTGGCAGCACGAGTGACATCATCAGTCCAGGGGTCAGGCTTCAGTCTGGAAGCTTTTATATTTAATGGAGCCACAGCATCTAAAACAGTCTGACAAGCTGAGTTAAAATGAGAGGAAAGGGCCTCAACATCTGAACAAGGACCCACTGGATCCCTGGAGCTGATGGCAGAACTAAAAGTTGCATAGAACTGAGCAACAGTGGAAGAGTTAATGACCCGACAGGGCTGTGCAGGAGTGCAAGGTTTGACTGAGTGACTGACAAGTGGCATGTCAAACACAACAGGCCTGTGGTCTGAGAAGGCAGTATCACAAACTTCCAGATTAGAAACATTAAAACCATGAGCTAAGACAAGATCTAAGGTGTGACCACATTCTTGTGTTGGACCAGACACAAACTGAACAAAATTAAATGTATCAATCAGCTGTAAAAAATCTTTGATTAACGGTATATCAGCATAACTCACATGGATATTAAAATCTCCAGCTAAAAGGATTTTGTTATATGTAGGTAGGACTCCTGCCAAAAAATCAGCAAAGTCAGTCAGAAGGTCCTTGTTGTATTTTGGAGGTCTGTATTAGGGCTGAACGATTTTGGAAAATAATCTAATTGCAATTTATTTTCTATAAATTGCAATTGCAATTTAAAACGCGATTATGTTTTTAATATCTTCTCAAGTATTTTTCAACAAACAGAAGCAATAAATCAATCTGTTGTATAATAAACAATGTCAGATTTATTTAAAGCAAAGATTACAGTAAAGCAAACAAATCTATGACTTTTCTTTTTACCATTTCTATTTTTTCTCGTTTCATAAACATAATAGTAAACATGTTAAGTGAACTTCCTAACTACTGTCTGAACTTCACATGACAGTTAATAAATAAATATAAAAAATTAGATATAAAAAAATTACTGTTTGAAGTTCAAACAGTTCGTCAGTGATCCCTGTCGGCTGATACTTTGCTTACTTGAAGTTGAAGCACTGGTTGTTGTCATTCTAGCCATGCAACCATTGTAAATGTCTTTGTGGTGGGTTTTTTTGTGTTGATAAAGATTTGTGTCACGTGACCAGTCAAATTGCAGCCTTCGCGATTAGAATATCTCATTTTATCATATTGCGATATTATTGCAAATGCAATTAATTGTTCAGCCCTAGTCTGTATACAACAGAACACAGCACCGGATGTGAAGATCCAAGCTCAAATAAATTGAGCTCAAAGCTGGAATAAAATGCTAAAGGAGTGATTTTTTTACAGAGATAGCTCTCTCTGTAAACAGTTGCTATTCCTCCTCCACCACCTGTTGTCCTAGGAGAGCTGAAGAAAGAACAGTTCTGTGGCAAGAGTTCACAAAAAGCACTGGACTCACCGGAAGTTAACCAAGTTTCAATTAAGAATAAAAAATCCAGAGGAGAAGAAATCCTTTAGAATATAGGTCTTGTTAGTTAGCGATCTAACATTAACCAGGGCCATGTAAACATGAGATAGAGCTGGGGTGATGTAATCCATCCAGGGAGCTCTGTCCAGCAGCCGTAGGTTGTGATGATTCACCCCGCGTGCACGTAGGTGGGGGAGGGAGGGGTAGTGCACCGGC
>JBBPBX010020901.1:6339-24353 GCA_038048925.1 Garcialebias charrua | reverse complement strand
ATCTACACTATACTGTTGGATCTACAATCTCCTTCTCTTTCTATCATTAAATCACATTGGGAAAGAGATCTTACAGTTACATTAACGGATGAGCTCTGGCAATCTATTCTTCACAGGGTACACTCCTCTTCTATATGCGCTAGACATGGACTCCTTCAGTTCAAGATCTTGCATCGATTGCATATCTCTAAAGAAAAGCTAGCTAGGTTCTGTCCAGGGACTGATCCTTTGTGTAACCGATGCAGGTCAGAAGTTGGTTCCCTTATTCATACTTTCTGGGAGTGTTCAAAACTTCATACATATTGGATATCTATATTCAATACACTCTCAGAAATATACAATGTTAAAATTTGCCCTTCTGCTCTAACTGCAATTTTTGGAGTCATGACACTGCACTAAAACCATAGATATACGGTAGGGGCGGCCGTTGTGTAGTGGTAATGGCAGTTGTCCCCCGATCGGAAGGTTGGTGGTTCAAATCCCGGTTCCCCACACCATGTGTCGTTGTGTCCTTGGGCAAGACACTTAACCCCGAGTTGCTCCCGGTAGGACTGGAAAGCACCTTGCATGGTAGTCTGCCGCTACCGGTGTATGAATGTGTGTAGCATTCAATGTGTGTAGCACTTTGAGATTTTCAGTAATGAAAAGTGCGTTATAAATTGAATTCATTATTATTATTATTATCTTTTGTCGTATATCTCCGTATCCTTCACATATACTTATACTTATATTTCCAGATATTCCCAGAAATGGACTGCAATGGTCCTTAAAAAATCCCAAAATCCCAAAATCCGGATACTTATCTTTGGCAGACCCTTGACGAATAACAGCCACATTTATTTTGGATCTGCCGAAGATAAGTATCCAGATTTAGCGATTTTTTAAGGATCATTGCGGTCCATTTCCGGGAATATCCAAACACAGATCCTTACGTATATCTATGGTTTTAGTGCAGTGATGACTCTGAATACTTTACTTTCCAAGCATAATTCAAATGCAGTAGCTTTTGCTACGTTGATTACGAGACGTCTTATACTTTTGAGGTGGAAACAGGAGGCTCCTCCTACACATGAACAGTGGCTTGCAGAGCTTATGAGATTTTTGCATTTAGAGAAGATGAGGTGTACACTGGCAGGTTCAACTGCTAAATTTGTCAAGACATGGCAGCCATTTTTACAATACATGGAAACATTCAGGATAAGTACACCATCGTAACCAAACAGCTGCTATATTTCTTTAGTTAGCTGTAAAGTGAACAGATTTTTGCATCTTCATTTGTTATCAAATTGAGATTTTTTATTTTTATTTTTTATTATTATTTTTATTATGTGTGTTTTGAAAAAGTTTTATTTTGTGTGTGAATTTTACTTTTTGTTTTATATGGGGGTTTTTGTATATTAAAATGGACATCGTTTTATAAAACTCGAATGTTGTAAATAATGTGATGTGAAAATTGATAAATAAAGTATAAAAAAAAAAAGCAAAACAAAACGTAAAATTCCTGACTCTTGTTCATCATCCCCTTGTTCATGAAAAAATGGAGAGTTTGGTTCGAAACTAGCATCACAAAGAAGGAGGTTTTTAACGGTTTACTTAGCCCAGTGAGTAACAAAAACAGTATCCAAGAGTTTAAAATCCTAAACTCTAAATAATTACCAGGTCGATAACAATTGCAACGCTTATTAGGAGGAGAACGGCCATTAACGCACTGTTTCCTTATGTTAAACGCTCCAGCCCCAACTGCTAAGGTTGGGCTAGGCATGAGGTGAAAGATTGGATGTGACGTGTGGATAGAGGCCGTTAATTGCCTGGATGAGTCTCTTCATTAACAGTCTTTAGTCAGGAACTGTCCCATGTGGTTACAGGTAAAACCCGAGCTCAGGGATTGAGTTCAAGGACCCCCTTGGAGGGAAGGCTGCAGTGAGGGTGTGTCGCATGCCCTGTGACTATCTCACTGATCGACGAGCAAAAACAAGTTCTTCTCTCAACGGACTACAGATTCCAGTATTCCTCAGGAGGAGATGCCGGTAAATCCCACCTCAAACTGGGTCCTGTTGAAGGTGACTAAACAAGGGTGAACAGGACCCCACCAGGTGGTGGAAAGAACATCACATACCATCTGTCTCCAAAGGAAGAGCGACACCTGTTACGACTGCAGCCAGTGCACCCCTGCAAAAGGAGTTGGGATCAATCGCTGAGCCAGTTTGAGATCGATCTGGTCGAACAAAACTCCCTAATTTGTTAGGACAAGTGGCCTGACTACCCTATGCCACCTTATGCTCCAGCATCAACGTGTGGCATGGAGGCTGCACAGTTGAAGAGAGGAAAGCTCTACAGAGAGTGGTGAAGGCTGCACAGAAGTCTGTTGGAGTCAGTCTCCCCACCATCACAGACATTTACACCTCCAGATGCAGGAAAAGAGCCACTTGCATCATGAAAGACCTCACTCACCCAGCACACTCACTCTTTGCCCCACTCCCCTCAGGACGGAGGTTGAGGAGCATCAAATGTAGAACCACTAGACTGAGGAACAGCTTCTACCCTGAGGCTGTTAGACTCATGAATAAATAAAAATAAAATAAAAATAAACACTGCAAAATATCACATTGTGCTGATGCTGATCTGTTTTCTTGTTGCTGTGTTCATCTGTGTTCATCTGTGACCATCTGCTCATACAAACTCATGTTCGTGCTGCTGTTTATTTCCACTATATTAGGCTTAGTGTATTACTAGTTGATGTTTTTCTTAGTTAATTCTAGATGTTATTACTGTTTTTCTCTTGCATTTGTTGTTGGATGTAACTGGGACCCCGTGTACATAATCTCGTTTTCATCACATGTACCACATGCGGTGCAAATGACAATAAAGACTCTCTGACTCTCTCTGACTCTGACAATTCAAGTTTGCAACCTGCTACTGTGCCTGCAGACCAACAAGTGTGCCTGTATGGACTAAGCACCCACCCAGGAACAGGTAGCTGGGTAAGATGAGACTACATGAAACCACTGTCTGATGAAGTGAAGGGTTTGCACATAGACCCACACAGACAATTAGCCATGGTGACTATGGGACACAACTTCATGTCAAATTGTAGCGTCACCTCAGATGTCATGCCTCTACCCCAGACGCCCATCAAACTGCCTGAACTGATCCGCTAGGCGCTCTGGGACTCTGCGTTTTCAACAATGGAACCATCCCGGTGGGTCTAGAACCCTGGAACTTATGTGACAAAGTGTATTCATTCTGTGATGACACGTCTACACATAAAAAAACACTGAACTATATGCATTACGTTTTCTGCAAAGCAGACCTGCATTATGAAAATGCCAACTGCTTTGAGTCTGATTGCACACACCTCCTTGAACAAAGGACCTTCAACATCAGCAAGCCAACGAGAAGACGACAGGATACCACCCACTACAGCATTGCAGTGCCAGGTGACAAAGGGTGTGTTAACTGACTGGTATTTCTTGTGTGTGCACAGAGCCTATACAGCATTGCCACCTAATTGGGGGGGCTTTGTGCTTTGGTCCCCCTATCCAACCCGATGCTTGTGCTAAGGAAGGCACTGACACCCTCAGTCCACAGGACAAGACGCTCTCCAACGCCTGAACTCTGGGAGAGCTGAAAGCAATGAGAGATATGGGGCGGCCGTGGCATAGTGGTAATGCAGTCGTCCCCCGATCGGAAGGTTGGCGGTTCGAATCCCGGTTCCCCACACCATGTGTTGTTGTGTCCTTGGGCAAGACACTTAACCCCGAGTTGCTCCCGGTAGGACTGGAAAGCACCTTGCATGGTAGTCTGCCGCTACCGGTGTATGAATGTGTGTAGCATTCAATGTGTGTAGCGCTTTGAGATTTTCACTAATGAAAAGCGCGTTATAAATTGAATTCATTATTATTATTATTAGAGAGATTATCCTACAGAACTGAGTCGTTCTCAACCTGCTGACTGCATCACAAGGAGGCGTGTGTAAAATTATTGGTGAAACGTGCTGTACCTACATCCCAGACTGAACTTATCCCTTATTCACTTAGACTGAACTTATTCTCTTATTCCCCAAAGAAGAAACTCTTTCCCCACGAAGAAACTCTTTATCCCTTATTTCCCAAGAAGAAGCCTTTATTCCCCCAAACTAAACTTACCCCTTATCCCCCCAAGAAGAAGACGGACACTCTGAAGAAAAATGTTTTGACCTGTTTCATTCTTAGTTCAAAAGGTTCATAAAGAACCCAATTTGTGCTTGTTTTGAAATGTTTCATTCTTAGTTCAAAAGCTTAATAAAGAACCCAATTTGTGCTTGTTTTGAAACGTGTTCATTCTTAAATTCAAAGGTTCATAAAGAACCTTATTTATGCCCTGATGCATGCTCAATAATCCAGGTAGAAAAATCCAAAAACGCTAAGTCTGGTCCTCTGGACATTCAAAAAACAAAACAAAACAAAGCAAAAAAACTGTAGAAACGTTTTGTCTTTCGTCCAAAAGACTTCCTCAGTCTGAGAAGCTGTGTTCAGCTCAGTTTTATAAATAACACCCTCCCACAATGGATCAACCAGTTGGCTGATGACAGCCGAAACCAGTTGCTCACATGATCAAGGAGAACCATCATCCAGGACTAGGTGGAGATGAGCAGGTCCCTGAACTTGGAGATCGAGGAGGAGGATGTCACATAGCTGCTGGCATCACAAGGAGATGAGTTGTCTCCTGAGAACCTCATCGAGCTGGAGAAGCACATCATCGAGGAGGAGGAAGAGCAAGTTATGCCAAGCCCAGAGGCCAATAACTTCACCAGGCAGGGCTTGGCTAAAGCTTTTAGGAGCCTGCAGGACATGATGGCTTTGTTTGAGGCTCAGGATGCTGACGTGGAAAGGTACGCCAGGGTTTCCAGAGGGGTCATGAACTACCTTGCATGCTACAAGCAGATCCTGGAGGACAAAAAGAAGACAATGCAGAGCAACATGATGCAGTACATGAAGAAGGTCTCAACAGCGCCTCCAGGATCTGCGTCAGCAGCAGAAGAAATGCCATCTACTTCTGCTGCAGCAAGCCAGCAGACCATGGAAACATCACCCTCTCCACAATAAGCATGCCTCCCTCCCTTGCACGCTCCCTAAAAGTAATGAAATGTTATTTTTACTTTTGCTTTTCTGTTTTGTTTTATGTTATGCTGCATCTGTTCATCCACCTGTCTCTGCTAATGTCCACAGCCTCCTCCTCTTCACTCAACCAGCCTCAGCAACACTTCCTCCTCTTAAGCCAAGAGCCTCAGCATCAACCCCTCCTCCTCAGTCTATGACCTCCTACTCCCTTCACTGACCTGCTCACCTCCTCACTAAACAGCACAGCATCATCATAAAGGTAATGAAATGCTTTTTTTTTGCTTTTCTTTTTTTATGTTATAGCTGCATCTATTCATCCACCTGTCTCTGCTCATGTCCACAGCCTCCAAAGCATCACCTGACCTGGACTCTCATGCCTAATCTTTCTGCAACATCATTTGAATAAAAGTAAGGACAACGTGTTGTAGTCTGTGTTTCATCTCTCCTTTTATTACAGTTACAGTATGTTGCATCAGCTTAATCTGGACATGCACATGTCTGTGTTCTTTTCAACAACAAGACCTGCTGTGCTGTGTCCTCAGCCCTCTCCTCCTGCTCCATCACTGACCAACATCAGGACCAGAACTGCACCTGAACTCACATGCTGCCTCATCTTTCTTCAACATAATTTCATCATATTTTTCTGGACTCACATGTCCCCTCCTCCATGGTTGAACGAGCAGCATCAGGACAACATCTGCACCTGACCTGCCTTTCTGGACTCACACGCCCCCCTCATCCATGGTAGAGTGAGCAGCATCAGGACAACATCCCTTCCTCAAGGGTTAAGCAGCTCCCCTGATCCAGCTTTGAGCGGTATCACCACCAATAAGCCTGTCTACCTACTCTTCAAATAAAAGTAAGGGCATTTTTCTTTTCTATGCTGTTTCTGTGCTGATTCTACATTTTTATAGTTCCTGGACTGTACACTACGGCACAGTTTTTTACTGTTTTTTAAATTATTGAATGTGCTGTGCAGAACAGTACAGTACTGTACTGTTGTACAGTAAATACTGTACAGTACAGGTACTGTGTGTTTTTAGATGAATGTGTAGGGAACACTTGGTTAGCTAACTGTTTGTAATTAAAGTTCTGTGCATGTTTATGGACCAGTATTTATGCTTGTTCAGTCTCATGGCGATAAACGGGTGTGCGGCGCCGCGATAGTATACATTTTCCGACTTACGGCAAACATCCGGTTTTACGAACACTGCGTGTAATGCGTTCCAACTTATGGCGATTTTCGTGTTACGAACGGGCGTAGGAACGGAACTCGTTCATAAGTCAGGGACTACCTGTATATACCCGTACCTATACATATAAACATACATACATACACATGTATATATATTCACATACACATCTACATATCTACATACGATACCTACATATACATCCCTACATCTATTTGTGTATGGTTGTGTGCATGCATAAGTGTATAAGGCTTCTCTAATAGAACATTTCATAGTGACTGTGAAGTAGCAGAGACCCAACCCCCAAGACCCAAGGTAGACAAAGGGGTGACCAGAGCCCAAGATCCCAAGAGTGAACCCGAGCGCAGAGCCTCCCGGGTCACCTACATTGGACGAACCACTCATCCACCTCCCAGATCCGACCATAAGGGAGAACCGGAAGAACCCCATCAGCAACCACATGAAGTAACCCCCCAGGGCAAACAGCGACAAACTCATAGGCCCTCACCAGTACCCGCTTCACCAAGGCAGATCCAGGCCTGGGCACAAAGGCCCGGGCCCCGAGGACGCACCCCCCACCCCCCAGGCCAAGGCCCAACAGGACCAGAGGACCCGAGCCCCACTAGGCAGTCACCAGGCCGAGCCGACACACGCCCAAGCGCCCAGCCCCAGACATAAAGGGCCCCAAGCGCGTCGGCAAGCAAAGGTACCCCCCACCCCACTTCCGGTTCAAGATGGTGGTGCCAATGTGTTCGGCTTGCTTCTCTCTTCAAACCTGGATTGTTTTTGTGTTGTTTTTTGCTTTTATAATTCATGGTGCCGACTCTCTGTTGGTGTATAATCGCCAAACGCTTTTAAATCTCCAACCCTGTTTTAATAACTTGGGTTTTGTTTGTGCAAGATGGTCAGAAAACTTTTTTCCCTCCATTTCTGTCGGACGTGCCGTCCTACATGTGCCACGTCCCCGCTCCACCTGCACGGAGAGGACGTAGACGCCGAGGGAAATACAGTGGCTGGCTGGTCAGACTGAAAGCCTGTTTGGCATTGGCTGCTCTCTCATGGGCTCGGAGCTGCATCTACAACTTTCATCCTGGGCTGCTCCTCAAATCCTATCAGCTCCTCTCAGGTTCCTGCTGTCGGCCTGGATAGGGGACAATCTGCGCGCTACCTCTCCCTCTCCCATCTCTGCATGCTTGGAATAAATCCATCACAACCTGCTGAATCTAGCTCTTTGGATGGATTGCACCCCGGCTCTGGTACCAGTTGTTGGCCTGGGAGGGGAGCAGCTGGTGCGCTACCTCCCCCTCCCCCACCTATGTGAGCATGGGATGAATCATCACAACCTACGGCTGCTGAACAGAGCTCGTCAGACGGATTACACCTGGTCTCTGGTTCCTGTTGTCAACCGGGGAGGGGGGCAGCCGGTGCACTACCCCTCCCTCCCCCACCTACGTGCACGCGGGGTGAATCATCACAACCTACGGCTGCTGGACAGAGCTCCCTGGATGGATTACATCACCCCAGCTCTATCTCATGTTTACATGGCCCTGGTTAATGTTAGATCGCTAACTAACAAGACCTTTATTCTAAAGGATTTCTTCTCCTCTGGATTTTTTATTCTTAATTGAAACTTGGTTAACTTCCGGTGAGTCCAGTGCTTTTTGTGAACTCTTGCCACAGAACTGTTCTTTCTTCAGCTCTCCTAGGACAACAGGTGGTGGAGGAGGAATAGCAACTGTTTACAGAGAGAGCTATCTCTGTAAAAAAATCACTCCTTTAGCATTTTATTCCAGCTTTGAGCTCAATTTATTTGAGCTTGGATCTTCACATCCGGTGCTGTGTTCTGTTGTATACAGACTAGGGCTGAACAATTAATTGCATTTGCAATAATATCGCAATATGATAAAATGAGATATTCTAATCGCGAAGGCTGCAATTTGACTGGTCACGTGACACAAATCTTTATCAACACAAAAAAACCCACCACAAAGACATTTACAATGGTTGCATGGCTAGAATGACAACAACCAGTGCTTCAACTTCAAGTAAGCAAAGTATCAGCCGACAGGGATCACTGACTGAACTGTTTGAACTTCAAACAGTAATTTTTTTTATATCTAATTTTTTATATTTATTTATTAACTGTCATGTGAAGTTCAGACAGTAGTTAGGAAGTTCACTTAACATGTTTACTATTATGTTTATGAAACGAGAAAAAATAGAAATGGTAAAAAGAAAAGTCATAGATTTGTTTGCTTTACTGTAATCTTTGCTTTAAATAAATCTGACATTGTTTATTATACAACAGATTGATTTATTGCTTCTGTTTGTTGAAAAATACTTGAGAAGATATTAAAAACATAATCGCGTTTTAAATTGCAATTGCAATTTATAGAAAATAAATTGCAATTAGATTATTTTCCAAAATCGTTCAGCCCTAATACAGACCTCCAAAATACAACAAGGACCTTCTGACTGACTTTGCTGATTTTTTGGCAGGAGTCCTACCTACATATAACAAAATCCTTTTAGCTGGAGATTTTAATATCCATGTGAGTTATGCTGATATACCGTTAATCAAAGATTTTTTACAGCTGATTGATACATTTAATTTTGTTCAGTTTGTGTCTGGTCCAACACAAGAATGTGGTCACACCTTAGATCTTGTCTTAGCTCATGGTTTTAATGTTTCTAATCTGGAAGTTTGTGATACTGCCTTCTCAGACCACAGGCCTGTTGTGTTTGACATGCCACTTGTCAGTCACTCAGTCAAACCTTGCACTCCTGCACAGCCCTGTCGGGTCATTAACTCTTCCACTGTTGCTCAGTTCTATGCAACTTTTAGTTCTGCCATCAGCTCCAGGGATCCAGTGGGTCCTTGTTCAGATGTTGAGGCCCTTTCCTCTCATTTTAACTCAGCTTGTCAGACTGTTTTAGATGCTGTGGCTCCATTAAATATAAAAGCTTCCAGACTGAAGCCTGACCCCTGGACTGATGATGTCACTCGTGCTGCCAGACACCAGTGCAGGAGAGCAGAGCAAAGATTCGCTTAGCTGATGTAGTTTGTACAAAGTAGCTATGAAGGACATCTACAGGTACGTGTATATTATTGTCACTACTTACTCTGCCAGTCACCAGAACTTTCTTAACATGAAGAATTTGGATGTCCTTCACAAATCTGTTACTGATTATAAGCATCCATGGATTTAAAGCTGTGAAGCTCCTCCGTTAAAGGCACTCCTCGTGTTCACTAAATAATTAACGATAGAGTAACTTCTCGGTGACAACTTGTCCGTTTCGTCGGACATAATTTCTTTCTTCACCTCATATGGTTCAACTCTGACCACAGCTATTTTATGCCAATATCTTGCTGTTGGTCAAGAGTATCAATATACTGAGCTCTGGTCTATCTATAAGCTATCTTCCTCGCATCTGCCTAAACATATGGCAGAAAACCCGGTATTGCGCAATACCGGTCACGTGTGTGGGAACTATGTATAGCAGAGGGCAGCTCCTGTTTTTCTCAGAATTGTCCAAGAATTGACCCAGAACTGCTGAGACGAGGGACACAGGCAATTCTCCAGATTTGACTTGTAATCATTTTGTTTACACTTTTGTCTTTGTTGAAATAAAGTTGTTAAAAATTGTTAAAGAGTCTGGTGGCCTTGTACGAGTTTTCTAATTAAAGGATTATTCATAAATCTGTGATCTCTCATGAACTACGTCATGCTTGCATAATATCCAATTTTTAACTCTAAAGATAATTTTTGGCTGAGAGTGTTCTAGACATAGCAGAAGTGCGTGTACTGACATTTGAAGCTGAAATTGTTATTTGTTCAACTTTTTAAACGTTATAAGTAGTTTTGGTGGGGATTTGTCACGCAAGTGTCTGTTGGTTCTGATAAAGACCCGGTCCAGATAACGTTGTTCACAAGCTGGGGCGATCTCACAGCAAAATGACCAGAGTCATTTTTAGAAGCTATTATTAACATCTACAAGATTGCTGTGTGTGGTGTTTTTATATTTTAGAGCAGGTCAAAGAAGCATATTACTGTTAGAACGTTGTCGGATGGGTTCTGTTAAGACCCGATTTCTGCTCCTTTAAAAAGTGGACAGAACCGACCTTGAAGCGGCTCAGAGAGAGTCTGTGTTGTTTTCAACAGTAGCAATGCTGGGTTACTAAGCGTAGCTGTTGTCCATATCTAAATGTGCTTGCCACATTTTTCAGAATTTTTGAAAGGTATTTTGAAGCGTTTATGAGTTGTATAAGGGTCCTAAATTGTGCTAAGGTAACATTAAAGCTACGTGCCATAACATGTCTGTTTATGAGCTGTGATTGGATGAAACAAGAAGCTGAATGAAGAATGAGAGCTTTGATTTGTCAGTCACTCTTGTATCTGTAAAGCTAGCGCTGATTTGCTGAAGTGGGGATGCACGCCGTTGCGACCAGCCCACTTTTGTTGTCATTTCCGGTGCTGCTTTAGGTCTTGTACAATTTGTACCAACAAGGAGAACGGAGATTTCACTAAAAGTTTAAAAACTCAATTTAAGCCATCTAAACTGTCTAGTCACACAGATTTGTCTCTGACAAGAATGAGGTTCGAGCGATTATCACGTACAGGCTCTAAATCTTTCCAATGTTGATATTTTTACCGAATTGTTTGATGCTACTCGCAAGCTAATGGTTGAGTTATGGCTAAGCTAACGGGAGTCAACAACGCCGCTATAGCGGCCATGAAGAGTAATTACGGTCACCTCGTGATAACATTAAGACTTGAACCTGCCACCTGTTTGTTAAAAGACGTTTAAGAGAGGAGTTCTAAAAACATCATAAAATGTTAGCATTTTTATTGGGAAATACACATCTTTAAAATTGTTCTATGAAAAACAAACACTCTTGTTTACTCTAAATACATCCATCCATCCATCCATCCATTTTCTTCTGCTTATCTGGGGTCAGGTCGCGGGGGTAGCAGCCTAAGTAGGAAGGCCCAGACTTCCCTCTCCCCAGCCACTTGGAGCAGCTCCTCTGGGGGAATCCCAAGGCGTTCCCAGGCCAGCCGAGAAACATAGTCCCTCCAGCGTGTCCTGGGTCTTCCTCTGGGTCTCCTCCCGGTGGGACATGCCCGGAACACCTCACCAGGGAGGCGTCCAGGAGGCATCCTAACCAGATGCCCGAGCCACCTCAACTGGCTCCTCTTGATGTGGAGAAGCAGCGGCTCTACTCCGAGTCCCTCCCGGATGACTGAGCTTCTCACCCTATCTCTAAGGGAGAGTCCAGACACCCTGCGGAGAAAACTCATTTCAGCCGCTTGTATCCGAGATCTCGTTCTTTCGGTCACAACCCAAAGCTCATGACCATAGATGAGGGTGGGAACGTAGATCGATCGGTAAATTGAGAGCTTTGCCTTTCGACTCAGCTCTCTCTTCACCACGACAGACCGGTACAGCGCCCGCTTCACTGCGGATGCTGCACCTATCCGCCTATCGATCTCACGCTCCAGTTTTCCCTCATTCGTGAACAAGACCCCGAGATACTTAAACTCCTCCACTTGGGGCAGGACCTCCTCCCCGACCTGGAGAGGGCACTCTACCCTTTTCCGGCTCAAGACCATGGCCTCGGATTTGGAGGAACTGATCCTCATCCCGGCCGCATCACACTCGGCTGCAAACCGCTCCAGCGAAAGCTGTAGATCACGACCTGATGAAGCCAATAGGACCACATCATCTGCAAAAAACAGAGAAGCGATTCTAAGGCCACCAAAACGGATCCTCTCAACACCTTGGCTGCGCCTAGAAATTCTGTCCATAAAAGTTATGAACAGAATCGGTGACAAAGGGCAACCTTGGCGGAGTCCAACTCTCACTGGAAACGAGCCTGACTTACTGCCGGCAATGCGGACCAAGCTCTGACACCGGTCGTACAGGGACCTAACAGCCCATATCAATGGGCCTGGTACCCCATACTCCCGGAGTACCCCCCACAGAACCCCCCGAGGGACGCGGTCGAATGCCTTTTCCAAGTCCACAAAGCACATGTAAACTGGTTGGGCAAACTCCCATGTACCCTCCAGGACCCTGCTGAGGGTGTAGAGCTGGTCCAGTGTTCCACGACCAGCACGAAAACCACACTGTTCCTCCTGAATCCGAGGTTCGACTATCCGACGGACCCTCCTCTCCAGAACCCCTGAATAGACCTTACCAGGGAGGCTTAAGAGTGTGATCCCCCTATAGTTGGAACACACTCTACGGTCCCCCTTTTTGAATAGAGGAACCACCACCCCAGTCTGCCAATCCAAGGGAACTGCCCCCGATGTCCACGCGATATTGCAGAGTCGCGTAAGCCAACACAACCCCACAACATCCAGAGCCCTAAGGAACTCAGGGCGAATCTCATCCACCCCCGGAGCCCTGCCACCGCGGAGCTTTTTAACCACCTCGGTGACCTCAGCACCAGAGATTGGAGAGCCCGACCCAAAGTCCCCAGGCTCCGCTTCCTCAGTGGAAGACGTGCCAGTAGGATTGAGGAGGTCTTCAAAGTATTCCGCCCACCGACTCACAACATCCCGAGTTGAGGTCAACAGCACGCCATCCCCACCATAAATGGTGTTGGTCGCGTACCGCTTTCCCCCCTGAGATGCCGAATGGTGGACCAGAATCGCCTCGAAGCCATACGGAAGTCATTCTCCATGGCCTCTCCGAACTCCTCCCATGCCCGAGTTTTTGCCTCAGCAACTCCCACGCCCGAGTTTTTGCCTCAGCAACCACCCGAGCCGCATGTCGCTTGGACTGTCGGTACCTATCTGCTACATCCGGGGTCCCACAGGCCAAAAAGGCCCAATAGTGTTAGGGTCCCACTGGGACTGAGGAGTGTAGAACCCAAGTGCAAGCAGGACTCGAAGGCAGAACGTAAAAAGTAGTATTTTTAATGAATAACAAAAAAATGGCTGATGGTACAGCAACTTACATGAACGTGAGTAGGCTTGAACAGAACTAAGGAGCAGGACTAGGAAGGAACCCAAAACGAAGTACGACCTGACAAAGGACAGGTCTGACAGAGGAACTTAAATACACAGACAGGGCATGAGACACAGGTGACAACAATTAACTAATAGGGGCAGGACAAAACTTGGAGCAGGGCTGAACAGAACACAAGCTGATGCATCAATAAACTAAACTGCATGAATAAACACTAAACTGAGGTGGGACAAGAATAAAACTAATGAAATCAAAACTACAAGACTAAACTGGGACAGGGCAAAATTAACACAACTTGATACTAACTAAACTGAGACTGAGGCGGGACAAACTGAGACTACTAAACTGAGACTGAGGTGGGACAAATAACTAAGACATGACATGTAACATAACTAGGACAGGGCTGAATTAAATACAAGCTGAGGGCTGAATTAACTAAGACTAAGACATGACATGTAACATAACTAAACTGATAACTAAGACATGACATGTAACATAAACAGGACAGGGCTGAATCAAATACAAGCTGAGGGCTGAATCATAACATAACCTCCCCCTCAAGGGACGGCTCCTGACGTCCCCTAAGACCACCACGTACACAACACAGAACGGGTGGGAAGAATGGGGAAACACAAGGGCCAAAACCAAAACCGTTAGGACAAGGCCTAGGAACCAAACACAAGGACCAAAAACCAAGTAACAAAGGAAGCCAAACACAGGAAACGTGGGAAGGTCAGGCGGACGGCCAGGACACCGTCCATCACAAGGAAGCAGGACTGGTGAACGTCCAGGAAACCACCCAGCACGAGGAATCAGGTCAGGCGGACGGCCGGGACACCGTCCATCACGAGGAAGCAGATCAGGTGGACGTCCAGGAAACCACCCAGCACAAGGAATCAGGTCAGGCGGACGGCCAGGACACCGTCCATCACGAGGAAGCCGGTCAGGCGGACGACCGGGAGGCTGTCCAACACCAGGAGCCTTGGGAGCCACATCCGGCAACACGGGGACCAGAGGAACTGCAAATGGTGAAGACGAAACCCCAGGAGCCGCAGATGATGACGGTGAGGCCTCGGGAGCCACCGCAGACTGTGAAGACGAGACCTCGGGAGCCGCAGTCGAAGAAGAGTCTTCGGATATACCCACGATGGAAGAACCAGTAGCTGATGAACCAGGCGTCGACGAGCCGGCCTTAGCTGCTGGTGTTGAAGAGACGTCCCCCTGGACCTCCTCGGAGCAACAGACGTGAGGAAGGTCCCCCTGGACCTCCTCGGAGCAGAAGACGTGAGGAAGGTCCCCCTGGACCTCCTCGGAGCAGAAGACGTGAGGAAGGTCCCCCTGGACCTCCTCGGAGCAGAAGACGTGAGGAAGGTCCCCCTGGACCTCCTCGGAGCAGAAGACGTGAGGAAGGTCCCCCTGGACCTCCTCGGAGCAGAAGACGTGAGGAAGGTCCCCCTGGACCTCCTCGGAGCAGAAGACGTGAGGAAGGTCCCCCTGGACCTCCTCGGAGCAGAAGACGTGAGGAAGGTCCCCCTGGACCTCCTCGGAGCAGAAGACGTGAGGAAGGTCCCCCTGGACCTCCTCGGAGCAGAAGACGTGAGGAAGGTCCCCCTGGACCTCCTCGGAGCAGAAGACGTGAGGAAGGTCCCCCTGGACCTCCTCGGAGCAGAAGACGTGAGGAAGGTCCCCCTGGACCTCCTCGGAGCAGAAGACGTGAGGAAGGTCCCCCTGGACCTCCTCGGAGCAGAAGACGTGAGGAAGGTCCCCCTGGACCTCCTCGGAGCAGAAGACGTGAGGAAGGTCCCCCTGGACCTCCTCGGAGCAGAAGACGTGAGGAAGGTCCCCCTGGACCTCCTCGGAGCAGAAGACGTGAGGAAGGTCCCCCTGGACCTCCTCGGAGCAGAAGACGTGAGGAAGGTCCCCCTGGACCTCCTCGGAGCAGAAGACGCGAGGAAGGTCCCCCTGGACCTCCTCGGAGCAGAAGACGCGAGGAAGGTCCCCCTGGACCTCCTCGGAGCAGAAGACGCGAGGAAGGTCCCCCTGGACCTCCTCGGAGCAGAAGACGCGAGGAAGGTCCCCCTGGACCTCCTCGGAGCAGAAGACGCGAGGAAGGTCCCCCTGGACCCCCTCGGAGCAGAAGACGCGAGGAAGGTCCCCCTGGACCACCTCGGAGCAGAAGACGCGAGGCAGGTCCCCCTGGACCACCTTGGCGCAGGAGACAGGAAAGGCACCCTCCAAAGACACTGGAGCTTCAGGAAGGCCCGCAGTTTCTGAGTCGCCTGCAGGTCTTGGACCCCCTGCTGCTGGTTCCGGACCCCTTGCTGCTGGTTCCGGACCCCCTGCCGTTGGTTCCGGACCCCCTGCTGCTGGTTCCGGACCCCCAGCCGCTGGTTCCGGATCCCCTGCCGCAGGTTCCGGATCCCCTGCTGCAGGTTCTGGATCACCTGCTAATGCAGGTTCTGGATCACCTGCTGATGCAGGTTCTGGAAAGCCCGCGGGTTCTGGAAGGCCCGCAGGTTCTGGAAGGCCCGCAGGTTCTGGAAGGCCCGCAGGTTCTGGAAGGCCCGCAGGTTCTGGAAGGCCCGCAGGTTCTGGAAGGTCCGCTGGTTCTGGAAGGCCTGCAGGTTCTGGATGGCCTGCAGGTTCTGGATGGCCTGCAGGTTCTGGACCGGCTGAGACAGGTTCTGGACCGGCTGAGACAGGTTCTGGACCGGCTGAGACAGGTTCTGGAGGCAGTGGTTTAGCTGCAGGTGCCGAAGACTGGGGTCCTGCTGTAGGTTTTGGGACAAGTGTGTCCCTATTTGCGGTTTCAGGGACACCTGCTGCAACATCATTCAAAGTTCTGATCGAGGCTAGAAGCTGAGAATATGCTGGGATTGAAGTTAGGCCAGGAACTGATAACAATAAACTCTCTGCTAAACATAGCTGAGCCTCTCTGCCAGCCGGATAGTCATAAGCAGCGGACAACAGGTGTTTGAGTTCAGAGTTAATTTGAAACAGATCAGAGGCACCTACCGCCTGTGATGAATCCACTGTGGCGACCTCTGCAGGAAGAACAGGTGAACAACGTTTGGCCTGCAGTCTGGGTTGACCCCCCTTCATCTGCTCTGAAGACGAGCGGGGGTTCGTCTCCTGCTGGAGGGTTCTGAGCGGAGGTGAGGTGCTGGATCCAGCCCCCACCGGGACCATGGAAGGCGAGGCGTCTGGACCAGTCCTTACTGGGACATCAGAACCGGAGACGTGGGATTTGGTCCCACCGTGGCGGGCACTAGGACCCGGGGATGCAGGCGGAAGAGCAGCAGCGCGGTTCCGGCGGCGTCTTCCGCCCTTCCTACGACGGCGCTGTGAGTGGGTAACGGGGCAAGCCAGAGTTCGTCCTCTGACTCTTCGTCCTCCCCCGACGTCCACCCGGAGTAAGGCTGCACACAGGATGAAGGAAAACTGGACCAGGAAGTCGAGTGGTTACCTCTTGTCCTTCGTCGTCTCTCCTCCTGCAGTAGGAGAGGTGAAGGCAGGACTTCCGTCTGACTGTGCTCCGTCGGAACCATGACGGGTTCGGTCCAAAAGGTACCGGTACCACAGCGGAACGTGGATCTCCTCATCCGGACGGACCTCAAAAACAGGTGAGCAAACACAAAAACTCGGGAGCGCCTGCTTGCTGGGTTCAGTAGGGTCAGGTCGTAATGTTAGGGTCCCACTGGGACTGAGGAGTGTAGAACCCAAGTGCAAGCAGGACTCGAAGGCAGAACGTAAAAAGTAGTATTTTTAATGAATAACAAAAAATGGCTGATGGTACAGCAACTTACATGAACGTGAGTAGGCTTGAACAGAACTAAGGAGCAGGACTAGGAAGGAACCCAAAACGAAGTACGACCTGACAAAGGACAGGTCTGACAGAGGAACTTAAATACACAGACAGGGCATGAGACACAGGTGACAACAATTAACTAATAGGGGCAGGACAAAACTTGGAGCAGGGCTGAACAGAACACAAGCTGATGCATCAATAAACTAAACTGCATGAATAAACACTAAACTGAGGTGGGACAAGAATAAAACTAATGAAATCAAAACTACAAGACTAAACTGGGACAGGGCAAAATTAACACAACTTGATACTGAGACTGAGGCGGGACAAACTGAGACTACTAAACTGAGACTGAGGTGGGACAAATAACTAAGACATGACATGTAACATAACTAGGACAGGGCTGAATTAAATACAAGCTGAGGGCTGAATTAACTAAGACTAAGACATGACATGTAACATAACTAAACTGATAACTAAGACATGACATGTAACATAAACAGGACAGGGCTGAATCAAATACAAGCTGAGGGCTGAATCATAACAAATAGGACTTCTTCTTCAGCATAACAGCATCCCTCACCGCCGGTGTCCACCATCGGGTTCGAGGGTTGCCACCACGACAGGCAACAACAACCTTGCGGCCACAACTCTGATAAGCTGCCTCGACAATAGAGGCGCGGAACATGGCCCACTCGGGCTCAATGTCCCCCGCCTCCCTCGGAACGTGTTCAAAGCACTTAGCACTTTGGGATTTTCATTAATAAAAAGTGCATTATAAATTGAATTCATTATTATTATTATTAAAGCTCTCCCGGAGGTGGGAGTTAAAGCTCCGTCTTACGGGAGACTCTGCCAGACGTTCCCAGCAGACCCTCAAAATACGTTTGGGTCTGCCAGGTCTGACCGGCATCCTTCCCCACCATCGGAGCCAAC
>JBBPBX010020900.1:32805-42914 GCA_038048925.1 Garcialebias charrua | reverse complement strand
AACAGACCTGCACGACTGCAGCAGACCTGCACGACTGCAACAGACCTGCACGACTGCAACAGACCTGCACGACTGCAACAGACCTGCACGACTGCAACAGACCTGCACGACTGCAACAGACCTGCACGACTGCAACAGACCTGCACGACTGCAACAGACCTGCACGACTGCAACAGACCTGCACGACTGCAACAGACCTGCACGACTGCAACAGACCTGCACGACTGCAACAGACCTGCACGACTGCAACAGACCTGCACGACTGCAACAGACCTGCACGACTGCAACAGACCTGCACGACTGCAACAGACCTGCACGACTGCAACAGACCTGCACGACTGCAACAGACCTGCACGACTGCAACAGACCTGCACGACTGCAACAGACCTGCACGACTGCAACAGACCTGCACGACTGCAACAGACCTGCACGACTGCAACAGACCTGCACGACTGCAACAGACCTGCACGACTGCAACAGACCTGCACGACTGCAACAGACCTGCACGACTGCAACAGACCTGCACGACTGCAACAGACCTGCACGACTGCAACAGACCTGCACAGGCTCAAACACAGCCTCAGCCATGTAGGTCAGTGCGGAGGATTTCATCAACCCATTTATTTCACACCCTTCATCTCCATACAAACGTTTCTCCTGACCCAGATTAATCATGTGGGTTTTGTTGTGAGAAAAGAAAAGTCACTGCGGCTCTTCTTCTTTTACCCTCAAGCCACAAACGTTTTGAAGCAAACGAAGGAAAGAAGGGTCCGTGTGAATCAGTTCCGTCAAGCTTGAAGCAGGTGTCCATGTTGACAGAGACGAGCCTTCTCGACGTTTGAAACATGAAATCTCTGAAACACCACATGCACAATCTTTCTCTGTAAGTTGAGCAAATAAACAGTGTGCCAAAAACAACAAGGGAGGAAGTCATAAACAGAACTGAGAAGAACATGGATCCAGAGTGGACGGGCAGGAGTGAGGCGGTTTATAATTTTCAGATTTCAGTTCGTGGATGGACAGACGTTAGATTGAGAAGGAACAAATGTTAAACCCAAAGCTTTTAATGCCAGAAAATATAATAATTGATTACAAAATATGACCCACATTATTCATTGCAGACAGTCTTTTTTTTATTTAAATAAGCAAACCAAACAGTAGAAAGGTTGATTCAGAACCAACACAACAAAATACAGATGTTTGTCGCCCGTCTCTGAGGCTGAGCTTGTCATGAAGTAGCAGCTTCAAGAATCCAGAGTGCCCCAGAGGTCATCTTAGCACCAACATACCCCCCCCCCCACACACACACACACACTTTGGAGTAAGCTGGGGGAGAATCAGTTTTGTTTGGTCCTTCCTGCTGTTTTCCCTTTACATGCTGCCTTTAGGTCAAATTATTAATCAGTTCAACATTTCACTGTTATGCCGACGATACACAGCTTTACATTAGAACTGGAGCATCATCATCATCTCCATCTTCACTCACTGTTCTCTCTGCCTGCCTGGAGGAAATAAGGGCATGGATGAATCAGAACTTTCTTCAATTAAACTGCTCCAAGACTGAGGCCATACTGATTGGCACCCCTCACCAGATACAAACATCAACTTTAACAACAATCTCCTTCTCTGGTCAAGACATCCCCCTCTCCACCTCTGTTACAAATCTTGGAATAAAAATGGACTCTCATCTTACATTTGAAAATCACATTAAGCATCTGTTTAAAACCTGCTTCTTCCATCTTCGAAACATCTCCAGACTTCGCCCATCTCTGACTTTTCCTGATGCTGAGAAGCTCGTCCATGCCTTTGTCTCCTCCAGGCTCGACTACTGCAACTCCCTGTTTATTGGAATCCCTGGTAAAAACCTTCAGAAGCTTCAATATATCAAAGTCAAAGTCAAAGTCAACTTTATTGTCAGATCTGCAATATGTACTGTACAGGACATACACAGGACCGAAATTGCGTTTCTCTCAGTCCCTCGGTGCAACAGTAAACATCTAAACATTGAAACACTGAAACATATAATAATAGACATAAGCATAAAATATATTGAGAGTTCGTAAATTTCAACATATTACACCCATTCTCCATAACCTCCATTGGCTTCCTGTCACCTACTAGCCTGGCCCTTGCCTTCCTGCACAGCTCCGCTCAATTCTCATTTCCCTTCACTGCTCACTAACTCGGTATAAATTGAATTTATTATTATTATTATTATTAACTCAGGAAACCCAAGCTAACACTAACTATAGGATTTATATTTAAAAAAAAAAAGTCTTAATCCCAGTCTTCAAACTGGACAATGTGTCAGCGTCATGGACAGAAACTGGAAGTTGGTTCCACAAGAGAGGAGCCTGAGAACTGAAAGATCTTCCTCCCATTCTGCTGCTGGAAACTCTAGGAACCAAAAGTAAACCTGTAGTCTGAGAGTGAAGTGTTGGGAAAATATGGAACAATAAGATCTGTAATAGAAGATGGAGCTAGGTTGTTGGGAGCTTTGTAGGTTGGAAGTAAGATTTTGAATTCTGATGTTCTAATAATAAATAATTCAAACAGTTGTAACTGAATGGATTAAAGAAAACAAGTAAACAAATATTTCAGTTACAGACGCTGTAAAGACTATAGGACCAACCTTCTAAAAAAGATTTGTCACAAAAACCAAGAAAATCACAGATTAGACTGAAAGTGAAACCAAGCTGGACAGGGACGTGTTGGTTGGCAGGTTTTGGCTCCGGGGTCGGTTCCTGTTGTGTCCTCACTTCCTGCAGCGGCGGCTGACAGTCCAGTTTAAAATTAAAATCAAAGTAAGTGGATCATGTCAACGTGCTTCTTTTCTGATCCGTGGGTCTTAATGGAAACCATTCCTGCACAGCATCAGCTCCCCACAGTGACCATAGACAGTTTTTAACGATGTCAGTGTTTATTTGAGTAGCTGCACTTAAATTCATTCATCTGACCCTTTCAGTGCAGTCACTCTCTCCCGGAGTCAGACCAACAACAAGAATCAGTCACATCCTAACAGGGCTGAGGGCCATGTGCTTTAATAAAAGCCTGAAACAACAAACCATACATCACAACCAGCTGAAGAGCAAACAAGAGCTCCATTACTTTCCTGCTGCGTGACATTTTTATTATTTCCAGATCTGCAGGACCGCTTGGCCAATGTTCAGGAAGCTCCAGGAGAAAAAGAGTTCCTCCTCTGCTGCATGAACATTTGGATATCAGGAAGTTCTCATTGGTAAAAATGAAGGAACAAATATAACGAAACAGAATTGGTTTTCAGCACGAGTGCAGCAAGGAGAGGAGGAATGAGGGAGACGACGGAGTGGGAAATAAAAGTGTAGGAAAGATAAAAGAAATAAAGTGAGAATAATACGAGTGGAGGCAACGAGAATGCAAATGTAGGATTTGTGATTGATGTTTTTTCATTTAATGAAATGGGAACAAAATATGTAAAAACATAAGGAGGGAAGAAATGAAAACTGTTCTGAAGGGATAAAAAAAGGAACAAAGTTTGATGTGAAAGCAAATGAGGCAGAAAAAAGGAGGATAAAGAGATAAAACATGCAGAACGAGAGAAAGGAAAGGATTGTTTGTAAGATGGAAGAGAAAATGAAACGTAAGAAAGCAGCAGCCAGAGACAAAAAACAGATACAGCTAAAACAGAAGTCCATGCAGAAAAGAGGAGGAGGAGGAGGAGGAGGAGGAGGAGGCGGCCTTGGCTCGTCCTTGTTTTTATCCTGCAGCTGAATAATTAATGAAAAATTTAGTTTCCCTTTTCCTGCTCTGCACGTTGCAGTTACACAATGTTACAGCTCAGAAACAGCCGAATGCTGCAGTCACACAATGTTACAGCTCAGAAACAGCCGAATGCTGCAGTCACACAATGTTACAGCTCAGAAACAGCCGAACGCTAAAGTTACACAATGTTACAGCTCAGAAACAGCCGAACGCTGCAGTTACGCAGTGTTACAGCTCAGAAACAGCCGAACGCTAAAGTTACACAATGTTACAGCTCAGAAACAGCCGAACGCTGCAGTTACACAGTGTTACAGCTCAGAAACAGCCGAACGCTGCAGTTACACAATGTTACAGCTCAGAAACAGCCGAATGCTACAGTTACACAATGTTACAGCTCAGAAACAGCCGAACGCTGCAGTTACACAATGCTACAGCTCAGAAACAGCCGAACGCTGCAGTTACACAATGTTACAGCTCAGAAACAGCCGAACGCTACAGTTACACAATGTTACAGCTCAGAAACAGCCGAACACTGCAGTTACATAATGTTACAGCTCAGAAACTGCCGAACGCTGCAGTTACACAGTGTTACAGCTCAGAAACAGCCGAACGCTGCAGTTACACAATGTTACAGCTCAGAAACAGCTGAACGCTGCAGTTACACAATGTTACAGCTCAGAAACAGCCGAATGCTGCAGTTACACAGTGTTACAGCTCAGAAACAGCCGAACGCTGCAGTTACACAATGTTACAGCTCAGAAAGAGCTGAACGCCGCAGTCACACAGTGTTACAGCTCAGAAACAGCCGAACGCTGCAGTTACACAGTGTTACAGCTCAGAAACAGCCGAACGTTGCAGTCACACAATGTTACAACTCAGAAACAGCCGAACGCTACAGTTACACAATGTTACAGCTCAGAAACAGCCGAACGCTGCAGTTACACAGTGTTACAGCTCAGAAACAGCCGAACGCTGCAGTTACACAATGTTACAGCTCAGAAACAGCCGAACGCTACAGTTACACAATGTTACAGCTCAGAAACAGCCAAACGCTGCAGTTACACAATGTTACAGCTCAGAAACAGCCGAACGCTGCAGTTACACAATGTTACAGCTCAGAAACAGCCGAACGCTACAGTTACACAATGTTACAGCTCAGAAACAGCCGAATGCTGCAGTTACACAGTGTTACAGCTCAGAAACAGCCGAACGCTGCAGTTACACAATGTTACAGCTCAGAAACAGCCGAACACTGCAGTTACATAATGTTACAGCTCAGAAACAACCGAACACTGCAGTTACACAGTGTTACAGCTCAGAAACAGCCGAACGCTGCAGTTACACAATGTTACAGCTCAGAAACAGCCGAACGCTGCAGTTACACAGTGTTACAGCTCAGAAACAGCCGAACGCTGCAGTCACACAGTGTTACAGCTCAGAAACAGCCGAACGCTGCAGTTACACAGTGTTACAGCTCAGAAACAGCCGAACGCTGCAGTCACACAGTGTTACAGCTCAGAAACAGCCGAACGCTGCAGTTACACAGTGTTACAGCTCAGAAACAGCCGAACGCTGCAGTCACACAGTGTTACAGCTCAGAAACAGCCGAACGCTGCAGTTACACAGTGTTACAGCTCAGAAACAGCCGAACGCTGCAGTTACACAGTGTTACAGCTCAGAAACAGCCGAACGCTGCAGTTACACAATGTTACAGCTCAGAAACAGCCGAACGCTGCAGTTACACAATGTTACAGCTCAGAAACAGCCGAACGCTGCAGTTACACAGTGTTACAGCTCAGAAACAGCCGAACGCTGCAGTTACACAATGTTACAGCTCAGAAACAGCCGAATGCTACAGTTACACAATGTTACAGCTCAGAAACAGCCGAACGCTGCAGTTACACAATGCTACAGCTCAGAAACAGCCGAACGCTGCAGTTACACAATGTTACAGCTCAGAAACAGCCGAACGCTACAGTTACACAATGTTACAGCTCAGAAACAGCCGAACACTGCAGTTACATAATGTTACAGCTCAGAAACTGCCGAACGCTGCAGTTACACAGTGTTACAGCTCAGAAACAGCCGAACGCTGCAGTTACACAATGTTACAGCTCAGAAACAGCTGAACGCTGCAGTTACACAATGTTACAGCTCAGAAACAGCCGAATGCTGCAGTTACACAGTGTTACAGCTCAGAAACAGCCGAACGCTGCAGTTACACAATGTTACAGCTCAGAAAGAGCTGAACGCCGCAGTCACACAGTGTTACAGCTCAGAAACAGCCGAACGCTGCAGTTACACAGTGTTACAGCTCAGAAACAGCCGAACTGCAGTCACACAGTGTTACAGCTCAGAAACAGCCGAACGCTGCAGTTACACAGTGTTACAGCTCAGAAACAGCCGAACGCTGCAGTTACACAGTGTTACAGCTCAGAAACAGCCGAACGCTGCAGTCACACAGTGTTACAGCTCAGAAACAGCCGAACGCTGCAGTCACACAGTGTTACAGCTCAGAAACAGCCGAACGCTGCAGTTACACAGTGTTACAGCTCAGAAACAGCCGAACGCTGCAGTCACACAGTGTTACAGCTCAGAAACAGCCGAACGCTGCAGTTACACAGTGTTACAGCTCAGAAACAGCCGAACGCTGCAGTCACACAGTGTTACAGCTCAGAAACAGCCGAACGCTGCAGTTACACAGTGTTACAGCTCAGAAACAGCCGAACGCTGCAGTACACAGTGTTACAGCTCAGAAACAGCCGAACGCTGCAGTTACACAGTGTTACAGCTCAGAAACAGCCGAACGCTGCAGTCACACAGTGTTACAGCTCAGAAACAGCCGAACGCTGCAGTCACACAGTGTTACAGCTCAGAAACAGCCGAACGCTGCAGTCATGCAGTGTTACAGCTCAGAAACAGCCGAACGCTGCAGTCACACAGTGTTACAGCTCAGAAACAGCCGAACGCTGCAGTCACACAGTGTTACAGCTCAGAAACAGCCGAACGCTGCAGTCACACAGTGTTACAGCTCAGAAACAGCCGAACGCTGCAGTTACACAGTGTTACAGCTCAGAAACAGCCGAACGCTGCAGTCACACAGTGTTACAGCTCAGAAACAGCCGAACGCTACAGTTACACAGTGTGACAGCTCAGAAACAGCTGAACGCTACAGTTACACAGTGTTACAACTCAGAAACAGCCAAACGCTACAGTTACACAGTGTTACAGCTCAGAAACAGCCGAACGCTACAGTTACACAGTGTTACAGCTCAGAAACAGCCAAATGCTGCAGTTACACAGTGTTACAGCTCAGAAACAGCTGAACGCTGCAGTTACACAATGTTACAGCTCAGAAACAGCCGAACGTTGCAGTTACACAATGTTACAGCTCAGAAACAGCCGAACGCTAAAGTTACACAATGTTACAGCTCAGAAACAGCCGAACGCTGCAGTTACGCAGTGTTACAGCTCAGAAACAGCCGAACGCTGCAGTTACACAATGTTACAGCTCAGAAACAGCCGAATGCTACAGTTACACAATGTTACAGCTCAGAAACAGCAGGAACGCTGCAGTTACACAATGCTACAGCTCAGAAACAGCCGAACGCTGCAGTTACACAATGTTACAGCTCAGAAACAGCCGAACGCTACAGTTACACAATGTTACAGCTCAGAAACAGCCGAACACTGCAGTTACATAATGTTACAGCTCAGAAACTGCCGAACGCTGCAGTTACACAGTGTTACAGCTCAGAAACAGCCGAACGCTGCAGTTACACAATGTTACAGCTCAGAAACAGCCGAACGCTGCAGTTACACAATGTTACAGCTCAGAAACAGCCGAACGCTGCAGTTACACAGTGTTACAGCTCAGAAACAGCCGAACGCTGCAGTTACACAATGTTACAGCTCAGAAACAGCCGAACGCCGCAGTCACACAATGTTACAGCTCAGAAACAGCCGAACGCTGCAGTTACACAATGTTACAGCTCAGAAACAGCCGAACGCTGCAGTCACACAATGTTACAACTCAGAAACAGCCGAACGCTACAGTTACACAATGTTACAGCTCAGAAACAGCCGAACGCTGCAGTTACACAGTGTTACAGCTCAGAAACAGCCGAACGCTGCAGTTACACAATGTTACAGCTCAGAAACAGCCGAACACTACAGTTACACAATGTTACAGCTCAGAAACAACCAAACACTGCAGTTACACAATGTTACAGCTCAGAAACAGCCGAACGCTGCAGTTACACAATGTTACAGCTCAGAAACAGCCGAACGCTACAGTTACACAATGTTACAGCTCAGAAACAGCCGAACGCCGCAGTCACACAGTGTTACAGCTCAGAAACAGCCGAACGCTGCAGTTACACAATGTTACAGCTCAGAAACAGCCGAACACTGCAGTCACACAATGTTACAGCTCAGAAACAACCGAACACTGCAGTTACACAGTGTTACAGCTCAGAAACAGCCGAACGCTGCAGTTACACAATGTTACAGCTCAGAAACAGCCGAACGCTGCAGTCACACAATGTTACAGCTCAGAAACAGCTGAACGCCGCAGTCACACAGTGTTACAGCTCAGAAACAGCCGAACGCTGCAGTTACACAGTGTTACAGCTCAGAAACAGCCGAACGCTGCAGTCACACAATGTTACAGCTCAGAAACAGCCGAACGCTGCAGTCACACAATGTTACAGCTCAGAAACAGCCGAACGCTGCAGTCAAACAATGTTACAGCTCAGAAACAGCCGAACGCTGCAGTTACACAGTGTTACAGCTCAGAAACAGCCGAACGCTGCAGTTACACAGTGTTACAGCTCAGAAACAGCCGAACGCTGCAGTTACACAGTGTTACAGCTCAGAAACAGCCGAACGCTGCAGTCACACAGTGTTACAGCTCAGAAACAGCCGAACGCTGCAGTCACACAGTGTTACAGCTCAGAAACAGCCGAACGCTGCAGTCATGCAGTGTTACAGCTCAGAAACAGCCGAACGCTGCAGTCACACAGTGTTACAGCTCAGAAACAGCCGAACGCTGCAGTCACACAGTGTTACAGCTCAGAAACAGCCGAACGCTGCAGTCACACAGTGTTACAGCTCAGAAACAGCCGAACGCTGCAGTTACACAGTGTTACAGCTCAGAAACAGCCGAACGCTGCAGTCACACAGTGTTACAGCTCAGAAACAGCCGAACGCTGCAGTTACACAGTGTTACAGCTCAGAAACAGCCGAACGCTGCAGTTACACAGTGTTACAGCTCAGAAACAGCCGAACGCTGCAGTTACACAGTGTTACAGCTCAGAAACAGCCGAACGCTGCAGTTACACAATGTTACAGCTCAGAAACAGCCGAACGCTGCAGTTACACAATGTTACAGCTCAGAAACAGCCGAACGCTGCAGTTACACAATGTTACAGCTCAGAAACAGCCGAACGCTGCAGTTACACAATGTTACAGCTCAGAAACAGCCGAACGCTGCAGTCACACAGTATTACAGCTCAGAAACAGCCGAACGCTGCAGTCACGCAGTGTTACAGCTCAGAAACAGCCGAACGCTGCAGTCATGCAGTGTTACAGCTCAGAAACAGCCGAACGCTGCAGTCACACAGTGTTACAGCTCAGAAACAGCCGAACGCTGCAGTTACACAGTGTTACAGCTCAGAAACAGCCGAACGCTGCAGTCACACAGTGTTACAGCTCAGAAACAGCCGAACGCTGCAGTTACACAGTGTTACAGCTCAGAAACAGCCGAACGCTGCAGTCACACAGTGTTACAGCTCAGAAACAGCCGAACGCTGCAGTCACACAGTGTTACAGCTCAGAAACAGCCGAACGCTGCAGTTACACAGTGTTACAGCTCAGAAACAGCCGAACGCTGCAGTCACACAGTGTTACAGCTCAGAAACAGCCGAACGCTGCAGTCACACAGTGTTACAGCTCAGAAACAGCCGAACGCTGCAGTAACACAGTGTTACAGCTCAGAAACAGCCGAACGCTGCAGTTACACAGTGTTACAGCTCAGAAACAGCCACACATAGGATAATAAAATGAATCCTGCACCACAATAAACTTTAATGTTTCTGTCTGCACCTGTTTAGACCTTAACTGTTGGTATTTTTATATTCTCTGTTAAGTTTTATATCTTGTGTGACTCGTGTGTTCAAACTCTTGCACAACAATTTCCTGCAGGATCAATAAACTTCTCTCTGATCTTACTCATGTTTCTTCATGTTAAGCTTCATTAATTTGGAGTATTTTGTGTAGGTCTGTTGCTTATGATCAATTTGAAAATCCCTTTAAATTGCAGGTTTTAAGTTACAGTAAAAACAGAAACACTGCCACGGAGGGGAACA
>JBBPBX010020900.1:0-30597 GCA_038048925.1 Garcialebias charrua | reverse complement strand
CAGCTTGCACCCAGGGTTCTTGTTAGAGAGGCGAGAAGAAACACCCATCCCGCAGCTGCGAGAGCACCGGGTCCACCTGGTAGTTAGGACAGGACACTCCTTCTCCTCCGGGGTGTCCCACACTGAAGATTTTTGGAGAAATGATATATTTTTCTCCATTATGACTGTTCAGGAGTGAACTGACTCTCATGAACACTTTTTGATTGTTTTTACTCTGAATGCTCTTCCTGACAAAACCACAGCCCTCCATGTGGAGCAGAGCTGCCATCAAGGGTGCCCAGGGGAGCAGATGGTGGGGGTTAAGAGCCTTGCTCAAGGGCCCAGAGTGGGGCAAATGAGGGTGGAGGCAGGTGTGGGTGCTTCACCTTTCCCACCCACATTTTGATGTCAGATCAGTGACCTTACAATCACAGGCCCGCCTTCTCTAACCTCTGCACTACCACTCCCCAAGAAAATGATAATGATAGCAACAAATATAAATCAATTAATCTTGGGAGTTGACATTAGGACAGTGTTCTTACTCTTTAAAAAAAATATGTGAAAACAATTAAAAAAAAACATAAAACAGACAAGACAAAATTAAGACCAAACACTTTGGAGTTTTCTTTTAGCGGTCAGTCAGTCCTCAGCCACGTTCCTGAGCAGGCGTGTGTGTGTCTGAAGTGTCGCTGTGTTGAAAATAATTTTTTTTATAAAAAATAAAAAACTAAAAAAAACTCTACCCTCCTGCCAATCAAACAGCTGCACACAGACCTTGAGGACAGTCACAACAACTCTGAGTGCCGACTGGAAGAGAAACATCTCTACTAGTGACTAATCTTCTGATTTTATGATTAAATAAATGTTATTTTTAGAGAACAGTCTACAGCTGTGGTTCAGTTAGTAACTGGCTGGGACGGTTCCAAAGTCGATTATTTAAAGATAGTGCAGAACCAGCAGGGCCTCCTACGCCTTCAGAGAAGGCCTAAGTATTTAGCACATACACACACTTTATATTTATTTATATTATTTTCTGTAAACTATTAAAGCAGCGATCAAAGAATGCCGATCAGTTTAATTACCGTATTTCCGGCCTATAAGTCGCAGTTTAAAAAAAAAACTAATTTTCATGTCCTGCGACTTATGCGGTGAAGCGACATATTTAGGGATTTTTTTTCCATATTTTTAGAACAATTTTTGGCTGAGATATGACCGTTTCCATTCATTCTGATGAAAAAAATGAAGCAGTACCACTTTCGGCCGCTAGGGTCCACCGACCGTTCCCAGCTCATGTGTCCGACAGAAGCCTCCTCTGTTCAGACTCACCCTGTCACAGCACGGCCTCCTGCTCTCTGGAGGTCTGAACTACCGTACTGTTACATCAGTGTTTCACTGTTAGCAAAACAGCTCATGAACCACAGGACAGATGTTGATGAAACTTACAGAAAGTAATCACTGGATGGACATTTACAACATACAGTATTAGCTTTAGGAGATGTTTGAGCTAAAATTCAATTTATTTATAATTTATTTTCGCAGCACTCGCGCACGTAAGACCGTCAAAGCGAAACAATTTAAATCCAGCTGATTTGACCAGTACGAGCATTTAATAAGGAAAAGTTAAGCTCAGATACACTTTTGCTATAATGTCAGCAAACAAATGTATTTTTTAGGCGTTTATTTTAAAGAAATGAAGCGTATCTGCTCGCTGTGCGTGCACGCTTCTCAGCACAGACAGAATATTTTTTTTTATTCAGCTGATTTGACCATTACGTGCATTTATTAAGGAAAAGTTCAGCTCAGACACATCTTTGCTATAATTTTCAGCAAACAAATAATTGTTTTTACCATGTTAATCTTGTTAAAGTCCTTCCATGCACGCTCCTGCGGAGGTGACGCGTAACATACGCGATGTGTCAGCGGTGATGCATAATAGATGCGACGTATACGGAGGTGCGACACGTTTATGGATTTTTCCACTTTATTGGACATAATTGGACTAATGCGACATATAGGGCGGAGCGACTTAAAGGGCGGAAAGTACGGTACTCGCTTTGACTTTTCTCTTAGGTTTTGCCACTGCCTGTTGATTTGATACATAAATACAGCAAAAATATGTTTTTTTTTCTCCATGTACCTTTGTTTTTAAGACCTTATTTTAAAGGGGACCACATATTCAAAATTCACTTTTTAATGTTTTTTTTACTCAACTTTGGGTATTTACTTCATAAAAAAACAGTCCTAAGGCCAAAAAAATGCACCCAGTGGTTTATTTACTCTAAGTAGATTTATTTATCTTTGATAAATACACTTCGTTTCCCACTTCCTGCGGTTTGTGACGTCACAAACCGCAGCCAACCACCTCAAACCTGAGTCCAGCCCCTCACCTAGCAACCCCTGGTGATGCTCCACCCACTTCAGTATAAAACACGTCACGGTTGCCGAGACGTTGAAACTGTGCACACACACACTCTCGCGGGGCGACAGTCTGTAACGTACAAGCACCACTGATCGATATACTTTTCAGATTAGCAACTTATTTAGTTTAAGAATACTTTTCACTTCATCAAAATCTAATCAAAACTTCAGCGTTCTAAATGTAGGTGGTTGTATTTGTTTCTTATACGATGAAGGACTGCTTTTAGCATAACTGCCAGGTTGGCCTAGAGGTAATGAATTGGACTGTCACCTGAAGGACCGGGGTTCGCTTCTCGGTCACGGCATTATTATTATTATTTTTTAAGCCTTTTGTTTCGGAGAGATTTCATGTGTACAGCACTTTGTTGCAGCTGTGGTTGTTTTAAATGGCTTTATAAATAAAGTATAATTGTTATTTTTACGTTTTAGTTCAATTTTTAGCGATCGCTCTCAACACGCAGCCGGGAGAAATAAAACGAGCAGACCGCCGGCGAAGACACCATCTGCGTGCGGGAGCTGCTCGGAGCTGCTGGCTTGAGGTCCGGGGGTCCGGTCAGAGGTTGCCTCATGCGGATAAATTAACTGGAGACACTCGGTGAACTTTGTTTGTGTGTGGACTGAAGCAGCGATCGCTCCCAAAAGCGCCGCATGCAACGGAGGAGGAAAAGCTATCATTAGCCTCGGAGGTGGGCTAATGCTAAAAAAAAGAAGCTGCAAATGGCGGCGCGCTGACAGCTTTCGGTAAGTTATCTTAAGCTAGCACTAACAGTAAGTCAAATGAGTAATAAAAAAAGAGCTAATTTTAAAACAACAACATATTAGAGATACTGGCTTTTACAGAGGGCGTAGTTAATGTAAACAGATCTTTGTAGGGCGTGGCTTTCAGACCTCATTATCATAAACCGGTCGTTTTGAACGGAAGTGAAATTTGGCAGAATTAGAAAGGGGATATTTTATTATCTAAGCATTATTTTGTGTATAAAATTGAATGAAAATGGTCTGGAAAGCCCACAGATACACCACAAAAAATTATATGACCTACATTCCTCTTCCGGCTCTCGACAAAGCAAGTCGCATATCTTTTTGCTCCTACCCTCCCTAAGTTTTCCTCCTCCCTGCTTGCTTTTTGTCTCGTCCGTGACTCTTCAGCGCTCACTCGAACCAATTTGCGATGGAATTAATAAATTGGGCTGTTTCATCTATAGATAAGATTTTTTCCACGAAGCGGACCGGGCCAGGAGAAGCGGCCTGCCCCTCTGACACGCACGCTGTCGGATACATGATGGACTCCTGGGGACAGTGGCAACCCATGTGTTTGACCGTCCTGTGTGTCGAAGACGTGGAAGATTTGTGGATTATTGGGATATTGGTGGCAGCTGCTCTGTTTTTTGGCGTGAGCGGAGCTGTCTGTTACTGGAAGATCAGGAAGACTTCGGCAGCTATCGGCGCACTGGCCAAACTTCCTGATCAGCAAGAGTCTCTGATCCGGGCTGTGAGCTCCTCAACCCAGCTGTTGTACGAGCTGAACCGCACAATGGGAGCGGTAGACCACCGTGGACCTGCGGTGCGCTTTGGAACTCGTTTACAGCCGCCCGGCATTAATCAGGGCACGGATGGGGGTTCGTAGCTTCGGAAACTCATTTGATTCGGCGATTTTGGACCTGAACAGCACCTGGACTCTGGAAGGCTGCAGTCAAAAAGAACACTGTGGCCTGGATTGAAGATAAACAATAACTATCTAATCTAGTTTCTGCTCGACCTTGGAAAAGAAGAAGGCCGTTTGCTAGGAACTATTCTCCTGGAGTGAAGCTGAGAGACACTGCTGACCCCCCCCCCTCCCTCCCCAGAGGTCTCTGGGAGTGTGCTCAGAGGCGCCAAGCTAACAACTGCTGAACTGTGTTATCTGAAGTGCTGCTCACAGACTCTTTTGATCTCCTTGCATGTCGTCAAATCTGCAACAATGTCTTGTCTGGTTGTGCTTATTGCTGATAGAGTTTTTGGGACTTTATCATAGAGTGTCTTAAGGCAATCTTTGATAGATTCTTTTTTTGAATATCACAAATGATACCTATTGTGTTTTTCCTTTTTCCATATCTGTTTGACCTTCATCCGGAGATGGATGAGCGCGGCCGCGCAGAAGAACATGTGATGTGTTTGGAAATGCTGCAGCTTGCATACTCTCCCTCTCTGGACGACTGTGCTACACAGTGCTTTAAGTGGAAAAAAATAAGTGCCGGTACCCTCCCTAATGTCATAATAATATGCATACCTGCAAACTCAGAAGGGATGAAAAAGGTGACAAACGTTGCGCCAACCCCCCCCCGAAAGATTTTGTAATTTTTTAACATGCTTCAGGTAAAAGTCATTTACTAACCTAATTTAATGAGAACATAAATAGGAAAGATTGTGTCAACCAAAAAATTAACAACCAACAACAGCAGCAAGTCAAATACAGCAGAACATTTTGCTAACAATGCGCTGCTCCGAGTCAACAGATGCATTTAAAAACTTAAGACTTATCTCTTCAGACAGGCTTTTGGTTAATTTTGTACATTGATTTTAGAGTTTGTTATGTTTTACCTTTTTGTATAGTACTTCTGTGATTTTATGATTTTATTTTTCCTTTTGTAAAGCACTATGTGACTCTCATGTCTGTGAAATGTGCTATATAAATAAAACTTACTTACAGTAAAAACTCATTTCTTAAATATGCTGGTGAAGATGTTTTGCCAGAAATTTTGAATAAAGTAGATGCCATTTCCTGCATTCTTGTGTATTTTAACAAGTTGTTAAACATCTATGTTTACCTACATGTAAACATGATTCACTAACTATTTTAGAGACATCTAACAAAATAAAGTCAGGTCCTGTGGACAGATTAAAAAATTGTTGAAATTATTATTGATCATGAATCAGGATATTTTAGAGACACCTCATTCAACTAGTTCATATAGACATCATCCTGTTTTTAAACTCACTCCTGTGGCTAAGATAATTAAATTAATGTGATACTTTATCACAGTGGCTTTAGGGGTGCAATTGACTGTTATTTTGTTAATTTTTATTTAGTTTTATTTGTAACACAACATGCCATTTTACTAAACAATGGTTACACTCCACTGCATGTATAAAAATATTAACTTTACCCACACGTTGGAGGAGTTACTTCCGCTTCCCTCGCGCTCTGTCGCGCTGCAGAGTTTGTTTTTATTTTTTTACAGATTCGCTGTTGTCTCCTCCCCCCGTCTGTCCTGAGGTTGTGATTGGCCAAATGACGCGCTCCACCAAAGATGTTTTATTGTTGTGAAGATGCATTACTCTTTCTTGAAATCCAGTCGGGGGAAATGATGCATTCTTAATCTGCCACGGGTCTTTCAAGTGGAGAAGACGAAAATAAGTTCCGGAACGCACCTTACGCTTAAAAAAAGTCCCGGTACTCTCAGGGTTAAATTTTAGAAGTGGCGGAACTGGGTACCGGTGAGTTCCGGCCCACTTAAAGCACTGGTGCTACATAATCACGTTGTATTAATTAACTGGTGCAATGTTAANGCCACCTGCAAGACCTCACTCATCCAGCACACTCACTCTTTGCCCCACTCCCCTCAGGACGGAGGTTGAGGAGCATCAAGTGTAGAACCACTAGACTGAGGAACAGCTTCTACCCTGAGGCTGTTAGACTCATGAATAAATAAAAATAAAATAAAAATAAACACTGCAAAATATCACATCATGCTGATGCTGATCTGTTTTCTTGTTGCTGTGTTCATCTGTGTTCATCTGTGACCATCTGCTCATACAAACTCATGTTCGTGCTGCTGTTTATTCCCACTATATTAGGCTTAGTGTATTACTAGTTGATGTTTTTCTTAGTTAGTTCTCGATGTTATTACTGTTTTTCTCTTTCATTTGTTGTTGGATGTAACTGGGACCTCGTGTACATAATCTCGTTTTCATCTCATGTACCACATGCGGTGCAAATGACAATAAAGACTCTCTGACTCTGACTCTCTGACTCTGACTGACTCTTAAGTATGTACGTTTTTACACGTGTTGATTGTGACAGATGAAAGACACATACCTGCAAACTCAGAAGGGACGAAAACTGTACATTTTAAAGCACTTGTAAAATGTACCTTTTTCAACCTAGCACTACAGGCGCTAGGTTTACCTAGCGCCTGTAGTGAGGAGGGGGAATGGCCACCAGAAGAGGGGGAATGGCCACCAGAAGATTTTGTGATTTTTTTAACATGTAAGTTAACTCCAAGAAGAACATTAGAGGGAAAGACAACAAGCTTCAGGTAAAAAATACATTTTCTAACATATCCTAATTTAATGAGGACATACATATGAAAGATGGCATCAACCAAAAAATTAAAAAAATCAACAAGCAACAACAGCAGATTATTTTGCCAACAGCAGAAACTCGTCTCTTCATTTTTTGAGGCCTGGACGAGCCTTTCAAGGACTCGTTTTTGCTGCTTCACCATGTGCTTCTTTCATGTCACACCACTGCTCCACCACTTCCGCCCTATTTATTTTTCCAATGATCTGCCAGAGCAGATGTTTTGATCACTTAAAGAAACACAGGTGTGTTTCACTGGCACTGACGTTACGTGTTAGTTTTAATTTCTCTCATCTTATGACAACGACATATTATTATAAGACAGCAGTATGGATGCTTTACAGATGGCCTTCCCAAAATTATTCACATTGAACCGAGTGACATTGTAGGCTAACGCTAACGCACAATTCACCGATGTTAGCTGACGTCCTAGCATTACATGCTGACAAGCTTTCCATTACAGATAACGTCATGTTGGAAAAGGTAATGGATTATGACACGTTTCTAAAGTAGGATTATTTTTTCCAAATCAAATTTTACTTGCACAGCATATTATTATACTATACTAATGGCAGATAACGAGATTTAAAGGGGACCTAATATGCAAAATTCACCTTTTAATTTTTTTTTTAACTCAACTTTGGGTATGTAGCACGGTGGCACAACTAGTAGAGCTGCTGCCTCTCAGCGAGCAGGTCCCCGGTTTAAATCCCGGTCTGGGGGCCTTTCTGGGTGGAGTTTGCATGTTCTCTCTGTGCGTGCGTGGGTTTTCTCCGGGTGCTCCGGTTTCCTCCCACAGTCCAAAAACATGCATGTTAGGCTGATTGGTAACTCTAAATTGACCCTGGGTGTGAGTGAGACAGGTCCCTCTTGTAAATGAGTCCCCGTGGCTCAACGAGGCTAGCCTGTATAAATAAAGGTTGAATGAATAAAAAAAACAGTCCTAGGACCAAAAAAATGCACCCAGTGGTATATTTACTCTAAGTATATTTATTTTTCAGGGATATTAATGTCTAGATTTCAAATCCTGGCGCTTGTGATGTCACAAGCCGTAGGACAACCCACCCCAACCTGAGTCCAGCCCCTCACCTAGCAACCCCTGGTGAGGCTCCACCCACTTCAGTATAAAAGACGTCACGGTTGTTTTTCCTGAGTTCATCTCAGCACAATGGCTCCTAGAGTTCGATGTTTCGTTGTTGGCTGCATTACACAACATGTGTCGATGCACACTCTTCCAGTCTCAGAGAACAGAGATGCGTGGCTTAATTTTATTTTTAATGGCAATGTCCCGGCGACATTACCGAAGAAAGTTGTAGTTTGCGCAGCTCATTTCACAACAGACTCATTTCTCAACTACCAACAGTACCAGGCCGGATTTGCACAAAAACTTCTGCTTAAGGAAGGTGCTGTTCCATCTATTCGTCAAAGTTCTGCAGATGACGCTAGTGTAAGTACAGACTGATGTCTTTTAAATTATTTATTAGCATTCGGTATGAAGACGTTTTCTTATGTACCTCGATTGTTTAGCTACAGCCTGTGCTAACTGAGAATTTGTCTTCACGGCTTGAACACGATTTAGCGCAGGCTTATTGTTTATGATTAGCTTGTGTTAACTGAGAATTAATGTTCAACCTGTTCAATATTGGTTTCGGCATTGCAAGAAGCAAGAAGTGCCGTTCGGCATTTCTAAAGTGCATGAAATGCTAACGTAAACCCTTTGGAGGGCGGAGTTAATGTAAACAGATTTTTGAAGGGCGTGGCCTTCAGAGCTCATTATCATAAACGGCTCGTTCTGAACGGAAGTCAGAGCAGGCAGAACTAGAAAGGGGAAAATTTATTATCTAAGAATTATTTTGTGTATTAAATTGAATGAACATGGTCTGGATAGCCCACAGACATACCATAAAAATTTATAGGACCTATAATTGGTCCCCTTTAACTCAGAGCTAACAGTGTCCAACATTAGAAGTGACTAGTTATAACGTAGACCTATTTCCTTCATCCATGGGAAAGATTTCTCCATCGTCTGTCTTGATTGTGTCCAGTCAATGGGAAATTATGCATCTACCACACCTCTGACAACCACCCCACCCCCGAAAAAACTCTTCAGGTCTAGAAGATTCATGTAAATGACAGATTTTGTTTGAAATGGGCTAATTTTGCCGAAAAGTGATAAGTTTGCAGGTACGAAGACAGAACAGACAAGTTTTGCTACACTTGTAAGAAGAGTTCAGGAGGTTTGTTCTGACCCAGAGTCAGTCTTAACTTTGTGAACAACAAACAGATGAAATATATCTGATGTTATGGTCAGGAAAATTGAGCTTCAGATGCAAAACTACTTTCATTTCAGAAAAGTTCAAACACTGAGCGTACTCACCAGGAAGATTTTTAAAGCCTACACCACTCTCCCAGTTTCTGGACTTGACATCTGGGAGCATGTTGGTCAGGACCAGTTCAGCTTGAGGCTTCTGTGGCACAGCATGGTCCTGAGGTCTGGGCAGGTGCTGTTGTAGTGGGGGCACCTGGCACAAAGATGAAAGGTGATATTTTATGCTGCAACTGTGTTTACATACTGGTAAATGGACTGTATTTATACAAGACCTTTCTATTTTATCAAGACACTCAAAACTCTTTACAACAATCTGCGCCTCATTGACCCATTCACACAGCACTCCACTAGATCTGTACAAAGAATAATCAGTGCTTTATCACATTCATACACTGATGGGACACACATCAGAGACAATGAGGGGTTCAGTGTCTTGCCCAGGGACACTTCAGAATGTGACTGCTGGTAGAATCAAACCCCCAACTCTTGCAATGGAGGACGACTGCTCTAAGCACTCAGCCACAGCCGCCTCTCTCTATTCTCTATTTTAACCAGAGATAAAACAAACCTGATGTTTAGGTGGAAGAAGCCAGGTGTCTTTGTGGCAGTCGACACTGAAGCAGCACTGTCCCGGTCTCCTGACCAGCCGGGGGTAGGGGCAGGATCGTGAAGCTGGCGGCAGCTTGTTGCTACAGAGAGACGTGCAGCCCACAGCTCCATCGATGCAGGTACACTGGTGTTTGCAGCCGGCACGGAAGGTCTCACCGTTCTGGTAGATCTTGCTGTTGTACTCACATGAGCGCCCCTCGGATTTGGCTGAGCAATAAAACAAGACAACAGATGTTCTGCACTGGATGCTAAAACCTCTCATTCAATGGGAGTGTACTTAAAAACACTTGGGCCTCAAGCAAAAACAGCAGTTGTGAATCATTATGTGAAGATTTGCTGCAACTACTCAGGTTGAGAAGAATTGGTTCATTAACTCTGAAAGAACAAGAGCAGCAAGATGTAACATGACATGTACTGACACTGGACTGCTATGAAAACTCGACTCCACAGTAATTACATAAAGCTCCAGCGCTTAGCAAGAAGGGATAAGCAGTGTTTTGTTAGGTCAATGCATTTCTGAAAAACAACAGGAATTACTAAAGGTTTTCCACAAAGAAAAAAACTGACAGATTTTAAAGGTAAATAAAGATTCAAAGGGTCTGACATCTGTACGGAGAGTTTTATAAAATGTTAGAGAAGGCCGAGTCTTTGTCACAAACACTTAACTGGGAACGACGAACAAAGCGCTGCATAAGGATCTCAGCCATTAGGTTTTCCTACATGATTAGGTCTGTGATGCATTTAGGGGGAGCGTCATGTTAGATGTTGAAGATGAGCCGTTGGATTTCACATTTGACATCAGGAACACAAGGGAAACAAGAATTAGTGTAAGAGATTTGTTTTGTGTGTGTGTTTTAGTCAAAATAATGAATTTAGCTGCAGCATTTCAAACAAATACATACAGTCAGCAGAAAGAGCTCCGACTGTGCTCAACCTTTTTTTTTTGTTAACTTTACTGGATTGTTTTCAACAGGAAATTATCAAATATTGCTCCCACACTCCTAAACAATGATTTCACACTTTTAGGTACTGATCAGGGTTTGGCAGTATGCCAACCTGCAAGCACGCAGCTTTTTGGTTTCTTTTGGGTTCCATGTTGGACCAACATAGTCATTAAGATTTATATTTAGAACAACGAAAGACTATCTGTATCAGCATTTTAAGTTACAAGTTTAGTTATAATAAATATTTTGATAATATATGAATTATAAGTTGTACATGATGTCTGTATGCAGTGAGCCAGTTTAGCACCTCATTAACTGAACTTCTCACACACAGTTATTGTGATCCACTCAATGATTACAACATTTTAACATATTTACAGAATGCTGCTGGGAGGGAAAACAACAAAGTGTCGTTTTGCAAACATATTCCTGTTAGAAGTTATCACAATCATTACTTACATACTTTCTACAAAAAGGTGGCCGTCATTTAGAAATAATGAGCATCAGAAGTAAAGTTTGTTTTTCATAACAAAACTAGTAAAAGTTTAAGTAAATTAAGTTTTCAGCCATTATTATTATGTAGCAACATTATTATTATGATGATTATTATTATTACTTCAGATCTCTCTTGTAAATGAGTCCTCGAGGCTCAATGGGATTAACCTGCCTAAATAAAGGTTGAATGAAAACATTAATAAATTTAGTGAGTCACAATTAAATATACAACAAAATGTCCTAATTTTTACGTAGTTTACTCAAATAATTCACTTGGATGTAAATATATTCTTTGTTATTTCAGTCACTTATTCATTTTCCAGAAACGTAGTATGGACTCACATAGGCCTCGTTAACCTAATATTGTAATGAGTTCAATATTTCTTTTTTTTGAATCTTTATTTCAGTCAGGGTGGCTGGACTCTCCCTTAGAGATAGGGTGAGAAGCTCAGTCATCCGGGAGGGACTCGGAGTAGAGCCGCTGCTTCTCCACATCGAGAGGAGCCAGTTGAGGTGGCTCGGGCATCTGGTTAGGATGCCTCCTGGACGCCTCCCTGGTGAGGTGTTCCGGGCATGTCCCACCGGGAGGAGACCCAGAGGAAGACCCAGGACACGCTGGAGGGACTATGTTTCTCGGCTGGCCTGGGAACGCCTTGGGATTCCCCCAGAGGAGCTGCTCCAAGTGGCTGGGGAGAGGGAAGTCTGGGCCTCCCTACTTAGGCTGCTACCCCCGCGACCCGACCCCGGATAAGCGGAAGAAAATGGATGGATGGATATTTCAGTCATGTACAGTACAAAGTAGCTGCTCACAGTAGAAATAGTACGAAATGGCTCTTTTGTTTATGAAGGTCACAGATGTCTGATAAAAACGTACAAAGATTGAAACGTAGTGAAAATAAGAAATCAGGAAGTGTCAGACTCCACGTCTCCAAGAACTGGCTATTCATAGCTTGCGGGGAACTACCGGCATGGAACCCATGGAACGGGTATTTTTATCTCTGTAACCCCCTCCACCATCAGAAAACATTCTCTACTTACTAAAATGTCCCGGTTTGTGTGAGGTTACCAGCACGCCGGTTTCCCTGGGACTGTGTTTTTAAAGCTTGTAAATATTTTGGACGGCGATTGAGATTAAAAATAAAGTTTGATTCACTGCTGGTGGCAGTTTTCCTGCGTAATCGTCTCCCTCACCTCGACAGACGCCCCAGGCCATGGCCACGTCGTTGCCATAGTTACAGTCCAGTCCTTTGTGGTGGTCGCAGGGCCTCGTGTGGCTACAGTCTTGGTTAAGCTGTGCAGCGCACACCTTGCAGCAGCCGCACCTGTCCGGAACAGTGCTAACACCTGGGGGGCACTCGAGGGGCTCCGCAGGGCACTTGCACACCTTTGGGCAGCTAGCAGTCACCTGGAGGAAAGAAACCCGCAGGAGTTTACTGCAGGATCAAAGCTACGCTTCCTTCAATCATAAAAAAAAAGAAAATAGACACAAATAAAGAACTTGATTGGAAACTTGGCACATAAAACTTCAATTAAAGGCCTAGTATTGCTGCCACTTTTAATACTGACAGTACTACCAACACTGAGTGTTACTTTGTTAGATGTTACATGCTTCCCAACTCTGGTCCCTGAGGAACACCACCCTGCATGTTTGCTCCATCACACCTGATTCAGTGGGTTAATTACTTCCTTAAGAGTTCGGCTGAAGCCTGTTAATAACCCTTTCATTCAAATCAGGTGTGTTGGAGCAGAGGAACGTTGACTAAAACATACAGGATGGTGTTCCTCAGGGACGAGGGTTAGGAACCCCTATGTTGTTGTGAATGACCCTCACTACCACAATAAATTGTAGGTCACTAGCTGTAAATTTGGCTGAGTTTTAGCCATTCTTGTGTTTTTTAAATTGTGTTGGATGTGACGGCCATCTTAAATTGGGCTGACTCCAAACGTTAATAAGCTGTCGAAGTACAACCAATGATCGTTTCCCGGAAGGTTTTGCTAAAATCCCTCTAGTGGGTTGTGGTATATTTTGCTAACAGACAATGGCTGACCGTACATAGCAAAAAATAATACATAAAAATGAATAAGGAGGGGAGCCGGTTAGGTTTAGGTTATGGTCCTAAGTTTAGGCTATACTTGAATTTGAGTGAGAATCCTAGGGTTAGGTTTAGGTTAGGTTTTAGATCAGGGCCCCAGGGTTAGGTTAGGTTTAGGTCAAGACCCTAGGGTTAAGTTTAGTTAGGTTTAAGTGGGAAACCTGGGGTTAGGTTTAGAAATTTGGGATCAGGTGAGGCTATAATAATTTATAAGCTGTTATGTTTCGGAATATAAGTACCGTATTTTTCGGAGTATAGGTTGCACCTTTTTATAATTTTTTCATGGCCTGCGACCTATACTCAGGTGCGACCTATATATGGCTTTTTATAAAATAAGCTGATTTGTAATCATTTATTAACAAAAATTAAACTGAGACACACTCTTACAATAATGTCAGCTAACAAATATATATTTTTAGGTGTTTATCCTGCTAAAATTATTCATTTATTAAAGAAAAGTTCAGCTCAGACACATATTTGCTATAATTTTTTATCAAACAATTAATTGTTTTTAAGTGTTAATCTTCTTAAAAGCCTTGCTGTGCGCTCCTGTGGAAGAGACATTTGCAGCAGAGCTAAACACGGTCCACATTTTGACGTAGGTGCGACCTATACTCAGGTCAGAGTCAGAGTCAGAGTCTTTATTGTCATTTGCACCGCATGTGGTACATGTGATGAAAACGAGATTATGTACACAGGGTCCCAGTTACATCCAACAACAAATGCAAGAGAAAAACAGTAATAACATCTAGGATTAACTAAGAAAAAACATCAACTAGTAATACACTAAGCCCTAATGTAATAGAAAAACATCATTATAAACAGCAGCACGAACACGAGTCTGTATGAGCAGATGGTCACAGATGAACACAGCAACAAGAAAACAGATCAGCATCAGCATGATGTGATATTTTGCAGTGTTTATTCATATTGATTATTTATTCATGAGTCTAACAGCCTCAGGGTAGAAGCTGTTCCTCAGTCTAGTGGTTCTACATTTGATGCTCCTCAACCTCCGTCCTGAGGGGAGTGGGGCAAAGAGTGAGTGTGCTGGGTGAGTGAGGTCTTTCATGATGCAGGTGGCTCTTTTCCTGCATCTGGAGGTGTAAATGTCTGTGATGGTGGGGAGACTGACTCCAACATCTTCTGTGCAGCCTTCACCACTCTCTGCAAAGCTTTTCTTTCTGCAGCTGTGCAGCCTCCATGCCACACGTTGATGCTGGAGCACAGGATGCTCTCCACTGCACACCTGTAGAAGGAGGTGAGAACTGGGCTGCTCAGACCAGCTCGTCTCAGCCGTCTGAGGAAGTAGAGTCTCTGATGACCTTTCTTGATCAGGCTGGTGGTGTTGTTGCTCCAGCTGAGATTATCATTCATGTGTACACCCAAGTACTTGTAGCTGGAGACCACTTCCACCACTGATCCACCTATGTTCAGTGGGGTGTGGGTGTGTTTGTTCCTTCTGAAGTCCACAATCATCTCCTTTGTCTTCTTCACATTCATGTGAAGGTTATTCTCTTTGCACCAGCTCTCCAGGTGTTCCACCTCCTGCCTGTATAGGTGCGACCTATATATAGATTTTTCCCAATTCTTTGGCAATAACTGGATGGTGCGACCTATACTCGGGTGCGACCTATACTCCAAAAAATACGGTAAGGTAATAACAGGTTAGTGAGCCACAACGCTCCTGCAGCTTTTCTCTGTGGTGTGGTCCAGAACCTGTTACATTGTAGTATAGTTGCAGAAATCGAATTGGACCCATGGATGCTGAAATGGGTGGTCAGCCCAGATTTTGTTTGACCAGGAGCTTGAGCGGTGAATTTATAATGGCACAATTTGGTAATGAGGGCTGTACCCGTCTCACCTAAGAATTGTGCTCCACATTGTTTACAGGAAATAAGGTAAACCCAATTTTTAGTTTTAATGTGGCCCGATGGTTCTGTGAGAAATACCTGTTTCTTCTTCTTCTTCTTTCGGCTTTTCCCTTTTCAGGGGTCACCACAGCGAGTCATCCTCCTCCACCTCACTCTGTCCTCTGCATCCTCTGTCCTCACTCCAACTACCTCCATGTCCTCTCTAACTGCATCCATATATCTCCTCTTTGGTCTCCCTCTTTGTCTTTTTCCTGGCAGCTGCATTTCTAACATCCTTCTACCAATATACCCACTGTCCCTCCTCTGGACATGTCCAAACCATCTCAGTCTGGCCTCCCTAACTTTATCTCCCAGTTGTTCAACATGTGCTGTACCTCTGATGATCTCATTCCTGATCTTATCCATCCTTGTCACTCCTAAGGAGAACCTCAGCATCTTCATTTCTGCCACTTCCAGTTCTTTCTCCTGTCTTTTTGTCAATGCCACTGTCTCCAGACCATACAACATAGCTGGTCTCACCACTGTCTTGTAAACTTTTCCTTTGACCTTTGCTGACACCTTTTTGTCACAAATCACTCCTGAAACTTTTCTCCATCCACTCCATCCTGCCTGGACTCTCTTTTTCACCTCTTTACCACATTCCCCATTTTCCTGTACAGTGGACCCCAAGTACTTGAAGTCCTGCACCTTTGTGACCTCTGCTCCTTGTAGCCTCACTGTTCCACTGGCCTCCCTCTCATTCACACACATGTACTCTGTCTTACTACGACTGACTTTCATTCCTCTTCTTTCAAGAGCATACCTCCACCTCTCCAAGTTCTCTTCCACTTGTTCCCTGTTCTCACCACAGATCACAATGTCATCTGCAAACATCATAGTCCATGGGGATTCCTGCCTGACCTCATCTGTTAGTCGGTCCATCACCAGAGCAAACAAGAAGGGGCTCAGAGCCGATCCTTGATGCAATCCCACCTCCACCTTGAAGGTATCTGTCACACCCACAGCACATCTCACCACTGTCCTGCTGTCCTCATACATGTCCTGTACCAATCTAACATACTTTTCTGCCACTCCAGATTTCCTCATGCAATACCACACCTCTTCTCTTGGTACCCTGTCATATGCTTTTTCTAAATCCACAAACACACAATGGAGTTCTTTCTGACCCTCTCTGTACTTCTCTATCAACATCCTCAAAGCAAAGATGGCATCTGTGGTGCTCTTTCTTGGCATGAAACCATACTGCTGCTCACAGATAGTTACATCTTGTCTAAGAAAAATACCTTGTCTGTGAGAAATACCTGTTTGGTTTGGGTATTTTGAACAAATTTAGTCTGCTTGAAGAGAGCATAATTGGCTGGTTTTGGTCTTATACGTGGCTTTTGTAATTTAGCGTGCACCAAGTAATCCTTCAAGCTTTTCTGTCTTTTATATGCCGCTATAAGTTTATAGTTTTTGAGGTGAGCCCCCCCCCCCCCACACACACACACACACACACACACATACACACAAACATAGTAAAGTTAATTGTGTCTCACCTGTTTGACTAATTGTTTGGTGGACACTGAATGCTAAAAAGCCTTATTGTCATCCATCAAATGTATTATTTAAACAACTCAAATTATTGAAATTTTATGAATTGGTAGATTATAATATTTTGTTAGTAATGCATAAGGCTCATAAGAATGTGCTACCCACAAATGTTCAAATGTTTTTCATAAAGAGAGAAAGCCGTTACAGTTTAAAAGGAACTGAAATGTTTGTTAAACCTAGATATAGGACTAGTTTGAAGGGACGTTTTATTTCGAATAAGGGAGTGGAATTGTGGAATGTTTTGGAAAAAGATGTTAAAGATGTAAACTCTGTGATGAAATTCAAAAAAATTATCAAGTCTAAACTGCTAGCAAAATACTAAAGCTTTAAGTAATGCAGGGGCGTAACTTTAGGTCTAACATTGGGGGGGGTTGTGATTAACAATAAACACGAAAAAATTGTACACTATACGCTTCAGTGTTTAATACGCGTCATCTCTTCTTCTTCTTCTTCTTCGATGGTGTTTACTGGCAGTTTACAAACTCAGTGTATTACCGCCATCAACCGGACGGAGATGTAATTCAAGAGTCTACTTTCAACAAAAAATAAATTAATTAATTAATTAATAAAAATAAAATTAAATCCTTTCAGCTAATTTTGTAACTTTCAAATATTTAACAAGTGCTTTAGTTATAACCTGTGACTGATTTTTCTTCAATAAAGTAACCATTGTCACCGAACTCCCCATTACCCTTTCCAGTGCCTTCCTCTCTTTATTATATTTCTTACAATAAATCAACACATGTTCCACTCCTTCCAGTTCCCCACAATAGCCTATATGCCACGGGCTTCCGTTCCAGCTCCTCCGCAGGCATTACACATACGGCGCACTTCCGGTTAGCGGGAAAGACACGAACATATATGACTAAATACAATTAATAAAACATCGGCATACACACCAATAACAACTCTATACACATATAAAACCATATAAAATTATGGCGACGTTCTCCCTACGGTTAGCCGCGATAAATGTTCGCCGAAACCCCCCCGCGGAACAGCTGTTCCCACCGGTGGGCGGACACAACGGTACTCACGTGTAGTGCCGGTAGCGCGCAGCCGCTTCCCGTTTCGGCTCGTTGTCATGGTTTGCTACTAGGAGCTAACGCTATCAACAACGGAGGTGGATGGGAACCGGAAGTGGGGGGTGGGTGTTGCATTTTGCCGGAAGTACGTCACGCCCCCCCGTGGCATATAGGCTATTAGAGCAGTCACCTGATGGATGTTTTCCTATTATCTTTAGACCACTATTTAATGTAGTGTGCCCAATCCTCAACCTGTTAATCCATACTTCCTCTCTCCTAGTCATTAAACTACTATCGTCACTTAGGAGTACCTCCTTCTGTATGTTATGTAAATGTCTTCCTCTTTCCTCTAAATCCCACCTCTCCTGCCACATATCATTTATTTTATCTTTAACAATTATTTTTATTTCTGCTTTACTTAATGGGACATCATATTCAATTTCTCTTGCTGTATACGCGTCATCTCCACGCGACGCGTCAGCTTTGTCCTGATCAAGATGGCGGCGACAGGACCCAGCTAGTACGAAGAACTTCACAAAGAAACACGGTAAAAACAATTATTTCTTTGCGAGAAAAAATATATTACTAAGCTGACTTTATAGAAGACGTGTTCTTGAGTTTAACGAAATGTTCAAATCGGCTGGATTTAAAAAAAAAAAAGTTCGCTGATTTTTATGCAGGCGCCAGGCGGGTCAAACCGGACGCTTTCTTTCTTTAAATTTAGCTAAATAAACGCTTAAAAATATACAGTATTTCTTCGCTGACTTATGGGTGATAGTAGACATACTCCTGAGTTTGACGAAATGTTCAAATCAGCTGGATTAAAAAAAAAAAGTTCGCTGATTTTTATGCAGGCGCCAGGCGGGTCAAACCGGAGCTTTGTTTCTTTAAATTTAGTTAAATAAACGCTTAAAAAATATATTTCTTACCTCACTACAGCAGACGGGCTCCTGAGCTGAACCAAATGTGAAATCAGCTGGATTTAAAAATCCGCGGTGTGGTTTATGAGTGGTATCTTGCAAACAAAAACAGCGAACCTCACAGCTAATAGCAGCTACATCCATAGCAAGGGGCAGGCAGCGACAGAGTCAGTCAGACCAAAGGAGGCCTTTTTCGGACACATGCATGTAGAAACTTCTGGGCAACTTCATGAGCAGCTCCGTGACTCACGTGACTTCCTGTAGCCGGTGAGATGGGTGATACCAAATTATTTGCAGGGGAGGGGGTCAGTCCTCAGGGAGTTTGTTAAAAACATGCAGCAATTTTACTAAAAAATTTGAATGAATAAAAAAAATCAATTATTGATGTAAGATATGTATAATGACGAAATGATGTCATTTTATTGGGGGGGTTGAAATGACCAGATCAAATTATTGTGGGGGTCAAAACCCCCACAACCCCCGTGTAAATTACGCCTATGAAGTAATGCATCCTAATATATTTGTTGATTATTGAGTGTGAAATGTTACTAAATTGATCTGTTGTTTTTGGTAGTTAATTGTTTGAATTGATTGTTTGTAAATTGTTTGTTTTGTTTTGTTTGTGGTAAAAAAAGGGGCAGACAAAATAAGAAAATGTCTTCTTTCTGCCACCTTTCATTTTATGCATTTTGATTTTTTTTCTCATATTTATGAAATGAGTTTTTTTCCATTACCTTATGTTGTTTTTCTTAAATTACTAAAATGAATAAAACCTTCATTAAAAATTTTTAAATTAAAATTAGGTCGTCACCAAAGGAAAAATTGGTTCTGTACTCGTTTGTTTTCGGTCTAAAAAGGTTTTGTGGCAAAAATGTAAATGAAGATCTGTCAAAGCTCAGGGTATGTGTTGGGGATCACTCTCTGATACTACCACACAAAGTTTTAGGCTAACACCTGCTCTGCCTGTACTACAGTCATTTATGCGTTTTTAAAAGTCAGCTGGCTGTGGCAGCCATCTTGAATCAGGTCGACCCCCAAAGGTTAATCAGTTATAGATGCACATCCAGTAAATGCATATACAGTACAGTACTGTGAATTTAATCGAAAGTCGTCGTGTGGTTTATTAGAAATTTTGCTAACACGACAGACATGCGCAAAAACACTATTACCCGCCACAGGGCACCATGACAGATCCTGGTTCAGCAACAAGTTTCACTTTGAGTGGACACGACTGAACAAACAGGAGGTAACGTAACGACGATAAAACAACATTTAGTCGACTTCTTTGAGTTTCGTACCTCTGGAGTTTATTTTTAATGTGGCCATAACACGTAGACATACTTTTAATGCAACACGTATCAATTCCAGCAGTTTTTCTGTTCGCAGTTGAGCAGCTTACCTGCGTGATGACTGTTATTACAGTGAAGTGGATCAGAAACACCATGGTTAGCATCATAAAAAGTGCCTACGAAGTCAAGTTAAAGCAGAACCTCCCCGCAGCAACACGCTGAACGACTCTTACTCTTGAATTGTTTCATGTTGAGTTCATACAACTCTTTGCTTTGGACCTTCGTCCTTTAACGCTGAAGATAAGACGCGCTGAACTCCACTTTATATATGGGTCTCCGTTAGGCCACACCCCCAATGGGCGTGGTTACATGATGATGGGCGGGGTTTCGAATGAAAGCACCCATTCATCATAAAATCCCAAAGCTGCTGTTTATTTGTTTTATCAGTTAAAAATTAAAAAGTAGAAGCCGCTTTCAAGTCACATTCCTGCCTTCGTGGCCGCCGCCCTTCTGACACAAAGCAAATACTGTACATTAATCCAGAGACATGATGTTCCACCTCTGATGGGAAGCAATTTCAATTCAATTCACTTCAATTTTAATTCAGTTTATTTGTATAGCGCCAAGTCAAAACAGAAGTCATCTCAGGGCACTGAACAAAAATAATCATTTAACATTGTTTATCTGAGGGGCAGACTGCTTCATCGCAGAACTCTCGTCTTGAGCAAGCATGGCGACAGCGGAAAGGAAAAACTCGCTCATGAGGAAGAAACCTTTAGCAGAACCAGGCTCAGACAAGCAGCCATCTGCTTCAACTGGATGGGTTTGAGAGGACAGGGAGGTGGAACAGATACACAATGGCAGGTCGAGATTCACGTGATAGTATCAAATGAAAACTATTCAATGTTAACCCTGATGCATGCTCAATAATCCAGGTAGAAAAATCTAAAAAAGCTAAGTCTGGCCCTCTGGACATTCAAAAAAACAAAACAAAGCAAAGCAAAAAAACTGTATAAACGTTTCGTCTTTCATCCGAAATACTTCTTCATTCTGAGTTGCTGTTTTCAGCTCAGTCTTATAAATAGCACCCTCTCACAGTGGATCAACCAGTTGGCTGATGACAGCCAAAACCAATTCAATTTTAACAATTCATATAGGCAGCACTATGGATCAGTGGTTAGCACTGTTGTCTCACAGCAAGAAGGTACTGGGTTCGATCCATGGTTGGACCTGGGTCTTTCAGGGTGGAGTTTGCATGTTCTCTCCGTGCCTGCGTGGGTTTTCTCCAGTTACTCCGGTTTCCTCCCACAGACCAAAAACATGCATGTTAGATTGATTAGTAACTCTAAATTGTCTCTAGGTGTGAGTGAGAGTGAATAGTTGTTTGTCTTATTTGTCTCAATGTCTCCCTGTGATGGACTGGAGACCTGTCCAGGGTGTCCCCCACCTCTCACACAGTGACTGCTGGATATGGGCACCAATGACCCCCGTGACCCAAAAAGGAAGAAGCAGGTAAAGATAATGGATGGATGCGAGTGTTCATTTGTGTGAACCATTAGCAAAATATCTCACAAATCACCTGAACATTTTTAATGAAACGCTCCAGAAACATTCATTGAGTTGACAACTACAACTGATTTAACTTTTGATTCAACCTATTTCTAAATGGGATCCACATCCAACTGATCTCAAAAAACACAAAGATGGCTTTAACTGATTTAATTTGATCAAAACTGAGCTAAAATTTGGTGTGGTAGTAGCTGCCAGTCTTCCACAACACAAACTCCAAGCACCAGCAGATCATGCAAGATCATGCACAAGATCACAAATATCCTCATTCATGAAACTGTTCGTATTCTAATCCTACGTTTCTCCTACTTTTGTTCTTACGAAGCGTTCGTAAGAACATGCCACGTCAGATCCAACAAACTCTTCTATGATGAGGAAACGTGTGTAAATGGCTGCGTAAACATACCGCAGTGAAGTTATTTTCATATTGGACGTTGGATATTCGAGCTCCGTGCCTTCAGCGGTGCGTTGCTCTCGTCAGTCCGCTTCATGGAGTCTGATTTCGGCAACAGCGCTGAGTCTGCCCCTACTCAGAGACGTCATGGTTCACTTAGGGACCGTCAACAAATTTTCGACCGCGTCAACTCTTCAGAAACATAAAATAATATATTTTACACGATTTGACCCACCCACAATTACTGTTTATTAAAAAGTGTTTACAGCTGTTTATTTCTCAATTTTTATGCATTTTGTATTTTTTTCACAATTTAATATTTAATAAATCACAGTTTTTGGTCAATACCATTCAGGTCTTTTGAGCCACCCACACAAAACTTACATCAAACTACTCTCCAAGACCAGGCCTATGAGGCACAGCTTTTTGTTTTTCATTTTTATGCATTTTGTAATTTTTAACAATTTATTAATTCAGAAATCACTGTTTTTGCTCAATGCCGTTCAGGTCTTTAGAGCCACCCACACAAAACTTACATCAAACTACTCTCCAAGACCAGGCCTATGAGGCACAGCTTTTTGTTTTTCATTTTTATGCATTTTGTAATTTTTAACAATTTATTAATTCAGAAATCACTGTTTTTGCTCAATACCGTTCAGGTCTTTAGAGCCACCCACACAAAACTTACATCAAACTACTCTCCAAGTCCAGGCCTATGAGGCACAGCTTTTTGTTTTTCATTTTTATGCATTTTGTAATTTTTAACAATTTATTAATTCAGAAATCACTGTTTTTGCTCAATGCCGTTCAGGTCTTTAGAGCCACCCACACAAAACTTACATCAAACTACTCTCCAAGACCAGGCCTATGAGGCACAGCTTTTTGTTTTTCATTTTTATGCATTTTGTAATTTTTAACAATTTATTAATTCAGAAATCACTGTTTTTGCTCAATGCCGTTCAGGTCTTTAGAGCCACCCACACAAAACTTACATCAAACTACTCTCCAAGACCAGGCCTATGAGGCACAGCTTTTTGTTTTTCATTTTTATGCATTTTGTAATTTTTAACAATTTATTAATTCAGAAATCACTGTTTTTGCTCAATGCCGTTCAGGTCTTTAGAGCCACCCACACAAAACTTACATCAAACTACTCTCCAAGACCAGGCCTATGAGGCACAGCTTTTTGTTTTTCATTTTTATGCATTTTGTAATTTTTAACAATTTATTAATTCAGAAATCACTGTTTTTGCTCAATACCGTTCAGGTCTTTAGAGCCACCCACACAAAACTTACATCAAACTACTCTCCAAGTCCAGGCCTATGAGGCACAGCTTTTTGTTTTTCATTTTTATGCATTTTGTAATTTTTAACAATTTATTAATTCAGAAATCACTGTTTTTGCTCAATGCCGTTCAGGTCTTTAGAGCCACCCACACAAAACTTACATCAAACTACTCTCCAAGACCAGGCCTATGAGGCACAGCTTTTTGTTTTTCATTTTTATGCATTTTGTAATTTTTAACAATTTATTAATTCAGAAATCACTGTTTTTGCTCAATACCGTTCAGGTCTTTAGAGCCACCCACACAAAACTTACATCAAACTACTCTCCAAGTCCAGGCCTATGAGGCACAGCTTTTTGTTTTTCATTTTTATGCATTTTGTAATTTTTAACAATTTATTAATTCAGAAATCACTGTTTTTGCTCAATGCCGTTCAGGTCTTTAGAGCCACCCACACAAAACTTACATCAAACTACTCTCCAAGTCCAGGCCTATGAGGCACAGCTTTTTGTTTTTCATTTTTATGCATTTTGTAATTTTTAACAATTTATTAATTCAGAAATCACTGTTTTTGCTCAATGCCGTTCAGGTCTTTAGAGCCACCCACACAAAACTTACATCAAACTACTCTCCAAGACCAGGCCTATGAGGCACAGCTTTTTGTTTTTCATTTTTATGCATTTTGTAATTTTTAACAATTTATTAATTCAGAAATCACTGTTTTTGCTCAATACCGTTCAGGTCTTTAGAGCCACCCACACAAAACTTACATCAAACTACTCTCCAAGTCCAGGCCTATGAGGCACAGCTTTTTGTTTTTCATTTTTATGCATTTTGTAATTTTTAACAATTTATTAATTCAGAAATCACTGTTTTTGCTCAATGCCGTTCAGGTCTTTAGAGCCACCCACACAAAACTTACATCAAACTACTCTCCAAGACCAGGCCTATGAGGCACAGCTTTTTGTTTTTCATTTTTATGCATTTTGTAATTTTTAACAATTTATTAATTCAGAAATCACTGTTTTTGCTCAATGCCGTTCAGGTCTTTAGAGCCACCCACACAAAACTTACATCAAACTACTCTCCAAGTCCAGGCCTATGAGGCACAGCTTTTTGTTTTTCATTTTTATGCATTTTGTAATTTTTAACAATTTATTAATTCAGAAATCACTGTTTTTGCTCAATGCCGTTCAGGTCTTTAGAGCCACCCACACAAAACTTACATCAAACTACTCTCCAAGTCCAGGCCTATGAGGCACAGCTTTTTGTTTTTCATTTTTATGCATTTTGTAATTTTTAACAATTTATTAATTCAGAAATCACTGTTTTTGCTCAATGCCGTTCAGGTCTTTAGAGCCACCCACACAAGTCTTACATCAAACTACTCTCCAAGTCCAGGCCTATGAGGCACAGCTTTTTGTTTTTCATTTTTATGCATTTTGTAATTTTTAACAATTTATTAATTCAGAAATCACTGTTTTTGCTCAATGCCGTTCAGGTCTTTAGAGCCACCCACACAAAACTTACATCAAACTACTCTCCAAGACCAGGCCTATGAGGCACAGCTTTTTGTTTTTCATTTTTATGCATTTTGTAATTTTTAACAATTTATTAATTCAGAAATCACTGTTTTTGCTCAATGCCGTTCAGGTCTTTAGAGCCACCCACACAAAACTTACATCAAACTACTCTCCAAGTCCAGGCCTATGAGGCACAGCTTTTTGTTTTTCATTTTTATGCATTTTGTAATTTTTAACAATTTATTAATTCAGAAATCACTGTTTTTGCTCAATGCCGTTCAGGTCTTTAGAGCCACCCACACAAAACTTACATCAAACTACTCTCCAAGACCAGGCCTATGAGGCACAGCTTTTTGTTTTTCATTTTTATGCATTTTGTAATTTTTAACAATTTATTAATTCAGAAATCACTGTTTTTGCTCAATACCGTTCAGGTCTTTAGAGCCACCCACACAAAACTTACATCAAACTACTCTCCAAGACCAGGCCTATGAGGCACAGCTTTTTGTTTTTCATTTTTATGCATTTTGTAATTTTTAACAATTTATTAATTCAGAAATCACTGTTTTTGCTCAATGCCGTTCAGGTCTTTAGAGCCACCCACACAAAACTTACATCAAACTACTCTCCAAGTCCAGGCCTATGAGGCACAGCTTTTTGTTTTTCATTTTTATGCATTTTGTAATTTTTAACAATTTATTAATTCAGAAATCACTGTTTTTGCTCAATGCCGTTCAGGTCTTTAGAGCCACCCACACAAAACTTACATCAAACTACTCTCCAAGACCAGGCCTATGAGGCACAGCTTTTTGTTTTTCATTTTTATGCATTTTGTAATTTTTAACAATTTATTAATTCAGAAATCACTGTTTTTGCTCAATACCGTTCAGGTCTTTAGAGCCACCCACACAAAACTTACATCAAACTACTCTCCAAGACCAGGCCTATGAGGCACAGCTTTTTATTTTTCATTTTTATGCATTTTGTAATTTTTAACAATTTATTAATTCAGAAATCACTGTTTTTGCTCAATGCCGTTCAGGTCTTTAGAGCCACCCACACAAAACTTACATCAAACTACTCTCCAAGTCCAGGCCTATGAGGCACAGCTTTTTGTTTTTCATTTTTATGCATTTTGTAATTTTTAACAATTTATTAATTCAGAAATCACTGTTTTTGCTCAATGCCGTTCAGGTCTTTAGAGCCACCCACACAAAACTTACATCAAACTACTCTCCAAGACCAGGCCTATGAGGCACAGCTTTTTGTTTTTCATTTTTATGCATTTTGTAATTTTTAACAATTTATTAATTCAGAAATCACTGTTTTTGCTCAATACCGTTCAGGTCTTTAGAGCCACCCACACAAAACTTACATCAAACTACTCTCCAAGACCAGGCCTATGAGGCACAGCTTTTTGTTTTTCATTTTTATGCATTTTGTAATTTTTAACAATTTATTAATTCAGAAATCACTGTTTTTGCTCAATGCCGTTCAGGTCTTTAGAGCCACCCACACAAAACTTACATCAAACTACTCTCCAAGACCAGGCCTATGAGGCACAGCTTTTTGTTTTTCATTTTTATGCATTTTGTAATTTTTAACAATTTATTAATTCAGAAATCACTGTTTTTGCTCAATGCCGTTCAGGTCTTTAGAGCCACCCACACAAAACTTACATCAAACTACTCTCCAAGACCAGGCCTATGAGGCACAGCTTTTTGTTTTTCATTTTTATGCATTTTGTAATTTTTAACAATTTATTAATTCAGAAATCACTGTTTTTGCTCAATGCCGTTCAGGTCTTTAGAGCCACCCACACAAAACTTACATCAAACTACTCTCCAAGACCAGGCCTATGAGGCACAGCTTTTTGTTTTTCATTTTTATGCATTTTGTAATTTTTAACAATTTATTAATTCAGAAATCACTGTTTTTGCTCAATACCGTTCAGGTCTTTAGAGCCACCCACACAAAACTTACATCAAACTACTCTCCAAGTCCAGGCCTATGAGGCACAGCTTTTTGTTTTTCATTTTTATGCATTTTGTAATTTTTAACAATTTATTAATTCAGAAATCACTGTTTTTGCTCAATGCCGTTCAGGTCTTTAGAGCCACCCACACAAAACTTACATCAAACTACTCTCCAAGACCAGGCCTATGAGGCACAGCTTTTTGTTTTTCATTTTTATGCATTTTGTAATTTTTAACAATTTATTAATTCAGAAATCACTGTTTTTGCTCAATGCCGTTCAGGTCTTTAGAGCCACCCACACAAAACTTACATCAAACTACTCTCCAAGACCAGGCCTATGAGGCACAGCTTTTTGTTTTTCATTTTTATGCATTTTGTAATTTTTAACAATTTATTAATTCAGAAATCACTGTTTTTGCTCAATGCCGTTCAGGTCTTTAGAGCCACCCACACAAAACTTACATCAAACTACTCTCCAAGACCAGGCCTATGAGGCACAGCTTTTTGTTTTTCATTTTTATGCATTTTGTAATTTTTAACAATTTATTAATTCAGAAATCACTGTTTTTGCTCAATGCCGTTCAGGTCTTTAGAGCCACCCACACAAAACTTACATCAAACTACTCTCCAAGTCCAGGCCTATGAGGCACAGCTTTTTGTTTTTCATTTTTATGCATTTTGTAATTTTTAACAATTTATTAATTCAGAAATCACTGTTTTTGCTCAATGCCGTTCAGGTCTTTAGAGCCACCCACACAAAACTTACATCAAACTACTCTCCAAGACCAGGCCTATGAGGCACAGCTTTTTGTTTTTCATTTTTATGCATTTTGTAATTTTTAACAATTTATTAATTCAGAAATCACTGTTTTTGCTCAATACCGTTCAGGTCTTTAGAGCCACCCACACAAAACTTACATCAAACTACTCTCCAAGTCCAGGCCTATGAGGCACAGCTTTTTGTTTTTCATTTTTATGCATTTTGTAATTTTTAACAATTTATTAATTCAGAAATCACTGTTTTTGCTCAATGCCGTTCAGGTCTTTAGAGCCACCCACACAAAACTTACATCAAACTACTCTCCAAGACCAGGCCTATGAGGCACAGCTTTTTGTTTTTCATTTTTATGCATTTTGTAATTTTTAACAATTTATTAATTCAGAAATCACTGTTTTTGCTCAATACCGTTCAGGTCTTTAGAGCCACCCACACAAAACTTACATCAAACTACTCTCCAAGTCCAGGCCTATGAGGCACAGCTTTTTGTTTTTCATTTTTATGCATTTTGTAATTTTTAACAATTTATTAATTCAGAAATCACTGTTTTTGCTCAATGCCGTTCAGGTCTTTAGAGCCACCCACACAAAACTTACATCAAACTACTCTCCAAGTCCAGGCCTATGAGGCACAGCTTTTTGTTTTTCATTTTTATGCATTTTGTAATTTTTAACAATTTATTAATTCAGAAATCACTGTTTTTGCTCAATGCCGTTCAGGTCTTTAGAGCCACCCACACAAAACTTACATCAAACTACTCTCCAAGTCCAGGCCTATGAGGCACAGCTTTTTGTTTTTCATTTTTATGCATTTTGTAATTTTTAACAATTTATTAATTCAGAAATCACTGTTTTTGCTCAATGCCGTTCAGGTCTTTAGAGCCACCCACACAAAACTTACATCAAACTACTCTCCAAGACCAGGCCTATGAGGCACAGCTTTTTGTTTTTCATTTTTATGCATTTTGTAATTTTTAACAATTTATTAATTCAGAAATCACTGTTTTTGCTCAATACCGTTCAGGTCTTTAGAGCCACCCACACAAAACTTACATCAAACTACTCTCCAAGTCCAGGCCTATGAGGCACAGCTTTTTGTTTTTCATTTTTATGCATTTTGTAATTTTTAACAATTTATTAATTCAGAAATCACTGTTTTTGCTCAATGCCGTTCAGGTCTTTAGAGCCACCCACACAAAACTTACATCAAACTACTCTCCAAGACCAGGCCTATGAGGCACAGCTTTTTGTTTTTCATTTTTATGCATTTTGTAATTTTTAACAATTTATTAATTCAGAAATCACTGTTTTTGCTCAATACCGTTCAGGTCTTTAGAGCCACCCACACAAAACTTACATCAAACTACTCTCCAAGACCAGGCCTATGAGGCACAGCTTTTTGTTTTTCATTTTTATGCATTTTGTAATTTTTAACAATTTATTAATTCAGAAATCACTGTTTTTGCTCAATACCGTTCAGGTCTTTAGAGCCACCCACACAAAACTTACATCAAACTACTCTCCAAGTCCAGGCCTATGAGGCACAGCTTTTTGTTTTTCATTTTTATGCATTTTGTAATTTTTAACAATTTATTAATTCAGAAATCACTGTTTTTGCTCAATGCCGTTCAGGTCTTTAGAGCCACCCACACAAGTCTTACATCAAACTACTCTCCAAGACCAGACCTATGAGGCACAGCTTTTTATTTTTCATTTTTATGCATTTTGTAATTTTTAACAATTTATTAATTCAGAAATCACTGTTTTTGCTCAATGCCGTTCAGGTCTTATGAGCCACCCGCACAAAACTTACATCAAACTACTCTCCAAGACCAGGCCTATGAGGCACAGCTTTTTGTTTTTCATTTTTATGCATTTTGTAATTTTTAACAATTTATTAATTCAGAAATCACTGTTTTTGCTCAATACCGTTCAGGTCTTTAGAGCCACCCACACAAAACTTACATCAAACTACTCTCCAAGACCAGGCCTATGAGGCACAGCTTTTTGTTTTTCATTTTTATGCATTTTGTAATTTTTAACAATTTAATTTTCATAAATCTGTGGGTTTTTCCTCAATAGCAAAAAAGTCATGTGACCTGTTGACTCAAAAACACTTTGAAATAATTTTACTAGTCTCTATAGTTGAGGCACAGTCTTTTGTTTTCTATTTTAAGTCATTGTACATTTTTTAACCATTAAAATGGTCAAAAATGAGTGTTTTTCTTCAATAGCTTCCAGGCCATGTGACCTGTTGACCCAAAAACACTTTAAAATAATTATACTAGTCTCTATAGTTGAGGCACAGTCTTTTGTTTTCTATTTTAAGTCATTGTACATTTTTTAACCATTAAAATGGTCAAAAATGAGCGTTCTTCTTCAATAGCTTCCAAGACATGTGACCTGTTGACCCAAAAACACTTTAAAATAATTATACTAGTCTCTATAGTTGAGGCACAGTCTTTTGTTTTCTATTTTAAGTCATTGTACATTTTTTAACCATTAAAATGGTCAAAAATGAGCGTTCTTCTTCAATAGCTTCCAAGACATGTGACCTGTTGACCCAAAAACACTTTAAAATAATTATACTAGTCTCTATAGTTGAGGCACAGTCTTTTGTTTTCTATTTTAAGTCATTGTACATTTTTTAACCATTAAAATGGTCAAAAATGAGCGTTCTTCTTCAATAGCTTCCAAGACATGTGACCTATTGACCCAAAAACACTTTTAAGAAATTATACTAGTCTCTATAGTTGAGGCACAGTCTTTTATTTTCTATTTTAATTCATTGTACATTTTTTAACCATTAAAATGGTCAAAAATGAGCGTTCTTCTTCAATAGCTTCCAAGACATGTGACCTGTTGACCCAAAAACACTTTGAAATAATTATACTAGTCTCTATAGTTGAGGCACAGTCTTTTGTTTTCTATTTTAAGTCATTGTACATTTTTTAACCATTAAAATGGTCAAAAATGAGCGTTCTTCTTCAATAGCTTCCAAGACATGTGACCTGTTGACCCAAAAACACTTTAAAATAATTATACTAGTCTCTATAGTTGAGGCACAGTCTTTTGTTTTCTATTTTAAGTCATTGTACATTTTTTAACCATTAAAATGGTCAAAAATGAGCGTTCTTCTTCAATAGCTTCCAAGACATGTG